>JAVQJL010103229.1:0-28369 GCA_036024295.1 Nannoperca obscura
CCCCCCCCCCCCCCCCCCCCCCAGAAGGGCAATGCAAATGTTACATGTGTAATGTCCTTGACCACTTCAGATAATGGATTAACACAATGGAAAATTCTGAAATTTAAATAGATATCTAATATGAATATGTAGAAATGAGAGAACGTTTGGCCAATATTATCAAGTTCTAGATAAAAGAGAATAGAAGATAAGATAAGAATAAGATACTTTGATAGAATATTTGGAGAAGCACACATGCACGTACGTACGCACGCACACACACACACACACACACACCAGACAAATCCCTCACAACAATATTATTTTTCTTAAAGGCTTAAAATAACCCCCGTAGGAAGGGTGACTACAGCGTAGTATCCAGGCAACAGAGGACTTCTGATCCGGATTCCACTGGCTCCATCATACCACTCAATCACACAGGGGTGACCCTGCATACACACACATGCAAACATAGACCACCCAACAGTTTGCGGGTATATAATGAAGGGATCACGGAAGATAAAAAAAATCTGTGGGACGTGTGGCGCTACGGCCATCACGCATCAATGGGGCTAGAGATCACCGTGAAATCTCCCGTCACTGCTCGATAGTGTGCTTTGCAGAGTGACATGATGGCATCTATCTTTTAAAGCTGACGTAAGCCTGCGTACGTCTTTCACACAAGGCGAAAACATGAGCAGATTAAAGTTGCAATAAGCCCTCATACTGCATGCATGCAAATTTACATGAGCAAAGTGCGCACACATGTGTAAAACTTTTTGGGCACACACACGCAAAATATACCCTTCATAGTCATGCTCCAAAACCCACAACACCTGGGACAGATGGCGTGGCACTATGGGAGGGGTTTAGCTGATTGGGTAGAGAGGAGAGGAAGAGGAGGAAGCAGGAGGCAGGAGGCTGACAGGTGTGCAGCTTTATTTCTGTCTGCCTCTGCAAGACTGCCATTAAGATGTTAAAATTGAACGCTACTGCACTTCTTGTGTTGTATTTTTTTTTCTTTTGGCATGCCACTGACAAAGGTACTGTTGCAACACGGGTTACTGCTGAGGACTGCTCTATGAAAAGCTTAATCTTTTGTTCTATTGTGTGATTTATCTGCTATTCAGTGAAGGTCAGTGCTTCCTTTCTGTGTTCTCTGTCTGTAGATGGATGGTGGTCTAAAATAAATGTTCTGATAGCTGCTCATTTCTGAACAATGGCTACGCCTGACCCCATTGCTGTCGCCATGGCAATATGAAGACGGCTAATGGTGGTTGGTTTAACAACTGGTTGTGCCTGACTGTCTTCATGTGCATGCATTAGAGCTGCTTTTTTGAAAGAAAACCCATTGTGAAACTTAAAATGCTGGTATTCAAAGGTGAATGAGGATGATCATTTAAGATAAATATATTTTTCTAAGAAATAATGGATTGAAAACTTCTGCATGTAATATTAGCTTACTAATATTAAGCTAATATTAAGAGTGGGTAACATTAGCCCACTCCACAGTCACATCTCTTTATAAAGACGTAGCAAAGCTTAAAGGACATTATCAAACCAAATTTTTGGTATGATGTGAAATCAAATAAAGGGTGAATAAGTTCTAAGTTTCCTACCTGAGTCAGAACTGTACATGTAGACAAACTTGGTCCATCCGTAGTGGTCGATCACTCCCACCAGAGCGTCCTGGAGCTCAGGCCTCAGCTGGATGACAAACTGGTTGGCCGTCTCGATGGGGAAGGACGGCGTGACAAAGCAGACGTGCAGCGCTCCACAGAAGGACATGAGCATGTTGACTGTCTTCCTGTCATACAGGCCAATGATGGCATACACACCTTTGGAGAACTGGGAGCAAACTGCCAGAGAGAGAAGAGAAAACAGGGAGAAGGTTGGCACTTGCTATTTTGGTGCACACCAAAATTCTGCACAAGAACCTTTATAATGTAATAAGAATTGCAGATTTTCAACAATGGAATATCGAATCCAAAGCAGATTTAACTGCATCAGCCAATTCATACTTTGCACAGTGCAATAACATGTGAATATGATCTCTCTTATTGTTACGTGACACCTACATTCTGTGTAGACTAGTAATGATTGTACTTTAAATGATGTCCTATAGATTTCTTTATGTAAGAGGATTGATTAAAGCTAAAATGATTAGTCAAGCAATTGATTACATTGTCAATTCCAGCTTCCCCAATGTAAAGATTTACAGGTTTTTCCCATCTTACATTATAGTAAATTGAATATTTTTGAGTTTGGGACTTTTGACAACCAGACAAAAAAAGCAATTTGATGACATCCCCTTGGGCTCTGTGAAATTATGATTTTCAATTTCAGTATTTTGAGTTTTGTGAGGTCACAGCAATCAAATTCTAATCAGTTCATCCTTGAGTCCAAGTGGACGTTTGTGCCAAATTTGAAGAAACTCCCTCAGGGCGTTTCTGAAATTTTGTGTTCAAAATAACGGGATGCACAACCCGAAAACATAATGACTCTTGCCACAAATATCACCAGCGCTGAGGAACATAAAGGGGTAAAAAAAAGTCTGAAAATCTGACAGAGAAAAAAGAGATCTGTCATTGGTCCCAGTTTAATAACACTTTTAATCACCGCACCGTGCTTTTAAATCTTCAATTGAAAATAGCTGCGATGGCCTTGCCCACTCAACCACTCTGTGGCATGATTATATAAAGCTGGCTAGTTTGGCCATCTGTATACCACCAAGCTGTGTGTTTGCCTTCAGTGAGAGGTGGGGGAGATGAAGACAGATTAGGAGTAGAGAGGTTAATCAATGCATCCCCAGGGTTCCATTGACATTTTACTGGCAGCAGGAGGCATTTTCCATCCCTCATTTGCTTTTCTCCCTCTGCCTCAGTCCATTTCTCTTGCTCCATTGTCTGTCTTTTACTCTGACTTCCTTCCTCTAATATCTCAAAATAGCTCATTTATGTTCACAGTCTTCTCTTCGGAAGGTATATTCTCTCCATGCTAGCATGCTATCTTTGCGCTCGGAGGTCTGGCCCGGGCTATTTTCTGCCATGGTGATGGGTGGGCCTTACTTATCTCAGTATTTACCAAACAGATTGAAGTCGCTGTCTGTCCCTGCGCGAGGGCCAGCTCGCTGCTAGAAACTGAGGGAACGACAGAGAGAGGATGGCCCACACCCAAAACGCCTAACCTGTCACAGACCTGCACCCTCCGGGCAGGCACGTGTGTGGGTTTGCGCGTGTGTGTGACGGAGATAGAGGGAGAGTGAGAGAAATTCAGTGGTATCACATAAAAATACATACACACAATCATACACACACACACACACACACACACACACATGCAGTCTCTAGTGCTCCAAAGGCCTGGTGACTCACCCTACTTAAAGCAAGCCCTGAAATAGACATTTTGAGCCTCACCACACTGACTCAGTAACAGAACTATCTTTCCTTCATGGTCTCCACACGCTCTTGCTATTAAATCGACACTCTCTCAGCTATTGCTTTCCACCAGCACACATTATATTTCCCCTTACAATTTTCTAGGACCAATTTCAGTGGCAGCCTCCATGTTCTGCCTAGATAAAAGGTAATGAGAGCTTGTTTGACTTTTTGTGCACTGTTCCATTACTCTGCCCTATAGCAGGTCACCACGTGTCATTTAGGATGAGTCAGAATTTCTCATAGTTACAGTATATTTGTCTGACCAAAAAAAAAGAAAAAGATATGCAGCCATGTGGCATGGACCTCCTGCTGCAAGCTGGCAAGAGAACGATGTGCTCGTCTAGTTCGACATGAGCATGACACAGAACATTAGTGTAACTCAGCAGTCTCGGGTCTTGTTCGGATAACAGTATAGGGGAGCGGCGTGTTGAGTGTGTTTGTGTGTGAGCAGCTTGTTAGCACTGCTCCACATGTGTAACGACATTGGAGGCAGGGCTGAGAGACCTAAAGTGATCTTGAAGACCCCAGCAACACCTGTCCACCCTGGCACTCCATGTCTCCTCGCCACAGTTACAGCTGCCATGGCGGCGGGACTGAGGTTGCCCGGGCAACGGTCTGTTTCTCTGGCAGGGATTACAGTAGCTCAAAGCTGCTAAAGGACTTTTGGAAGATGAAGTGGGAATTGTGAGTGTTTGGACATTTTGTCATAATAAGGTTTCCCCTCAAGGAATTAGCACATTTACAAAACTGACTTGACTTTGCAAAATCCTTAAATCATCATCACATTTTTATTTACACTCCAAACAACCCATAATCATTTCCAAAAGTTAACAGAATTCTTCAACAAACGCATACACATGATGCAGGAAAGCTCACTGGACTGACTTTAAATTTTTACCCTTTCAACAATGTTCCTATGAATGTACAACAAGTTGATTTGCATTTGGTGTAGCAAAAGAGTTTTGGGCTGCAGGAAAAGAAAGAACTGAAATCCTAAAGGGACAGATACTCGTACAACAGGAGGAGCCGTCAAAAACAACTCACACAGCTACTGTCTTCCCTGTTCTCTGTTTCCTGTGCCCCTGCAGCTGTTCCTCTGCTTAGCGTGAGCCAAATATCAAATGACAGACGTGTCTGCGCCGGCTGCATAAAGAGGGCATGTTTGTGACAGTTGTTCCTGCTGAAGTCTGAAGTTGTGGATGATGGGAGGGCAGCTAGGGGGTGGAAGATAATGCTGCATCCTTTATACTGCCCATGAATGTTTATATCCCAGAACAAAATACTACTAGAACATTACTAGTTTACTTTTAAAAAACTACGTCTGACTTCGATGTGATCACTACATTAATAATGAAGCTGTAAAAGTAATAACAACATCCATATATTTGAAATAACAATAATTTTAAAAATATATCATGAAGGGCTTAGTTTTTAGCCTGTACCTTTGGACAGTACGTGATGACAGATGTTCAAAATTAAAAGCAGAAACATCCATCCATCCATAATGCCTGATTTCTCTAATTGTGGACATGGAGGAATATCTTGATATCAAAGTGAGACCATTTGACTGTGCAATACAAAAATACAGGTCCATTTTTGCCAGATTTATTGGTAAACTGCATCAGTCAAAGATGTCAAGGTGCCCTTGTGCACGGTACCTGCCTCCCAGCTGCTTCCACTGGAGCTGCTCACTAAGCTGTGTGCAGGACTGTGGTATTACAGAGCAGCTCCTTCGTGTGGGTGTGTGTGACTCCTTTTTCGATAGCTCTGCATTGCTTGATATGTCAAGAAAAAAATCAATACAGTTGAATTGAATTTGTACCAGGTTTTTTAAATTTATTTTGGGGGGAGCCACAACCGGTTTTGCAAGAATCCATACAAGGAAGGTATTTTAGGTGTTGAGAAACACATTGACTCTGAACTCATGGGTTTACTGTGGACGCATGCACACCACAAATTCTGCTAGGGATGTGATATACATCACATGCCTCCACAAACACACACACAGAAGAAACACAGGCTTTCTACTATTTTCCTCCCCTGGGACTTGCATGCCATTATCCCGTGCAACATTAAGGTCAGCGGTACAGAGGGAATTTCACAGCTACATGGAGCTGGGTTCAGCTGGAGGGAGCCTACTGATTGGAGGGTTCTTGTTCATCCATCCATAAAGGTCCTTTTTTAATAGAGCCCCACTACCGCCGACTGACATGTCAGGTGACTCCACAAAATAGGGCATCCAAATAGGTTGTGCACAGATCAAGTATATACCATTCTCTATTCTGTGTATTTTCCACTGTGAGTCTCCAAAGAAATCTGTTTTCCAATCAGTATGATATCATATTTTGTTTAGATTTTTCTTTGGGCATCGATGAACAAACATTGTGAAATGAAAGAGTGACCAGCTAAATCCAGCCCAGCTTTCCTCCACCTTAGCAAAACCCTGCCATATTGATTACACCACCTTCATACAATGACTCTGAATCCTAGTACTACACCCGGGTTTATGTTGTCCATCCAATGTCAGCTTTACACCACAAAACCTAGGACGCTATATTATAGGTATTATTTTTTTTATTATTTTCATCATCAGAAAATATTTTATTCATTTATTATTCAATGAATCGTTTAGTCAATAAAATGGCAGAATTTGTTGTAAAATTACTTTCATAATCTCCTTTTTCCCCCAACCATCAGTCCATGCTAGCGTCATGGTCTAATAATGCTAATGCAGGTCTGTTGGTGGGTGCAACACTGTGGTCCAGAGTGAAATCTCTCAACAACTATACATCTGATTACCATTATTACTGGATTAGCATACACATTACCTGTGCCTATGTACACCTTCACAGAGAGCATGGCTGATAACTGACCTTACCGTTGCCAATTCATTTTCCATCGATCAACTAATCGATTAATCAACTTCAATCTTATCTGTATGATCAGATTTTGCTTTATTTGTTTTTTACTTTGACCCATCCCTGGGCTGCAAAACAAATCTTATGGGTGCTTGTATCAACCATCTCAGTTTAGGACTGTGTCTGATGGGGGAGCTTTGATGCATGTCATTCCCCATTTCTCTCTCCCCTCATTTCCTGTCACCGCTCTACTGCCAGCTTTCTAATAAAGGTATAAAATGCCCCCAAAAATAAACATGAAACAGGTATTCCTTTTGGTTAGCATACAGTTCTTTTACTTAGCTGTCTACGATTCATATCCACAAGGTATGCTATAGCAATATCTTCAATATTTAGTTTAAGGTGTTCTTTTGAAAAAGGAGAGCGATGACAGGAGCAGGGAGGCTGCTGTCACATCAGGCAGTAATATACACCACCTCCACAAGGGTGAAGGGTCACTCAATCAACCACGAAGCACTTTGAGAGGAGATAAACACATCTGACACCAGACACTGGAAGACGCACACAATCATCCTCCACTCAGCCACCCATGGCTAATAACTGTCAGCTGATGTCTGTAATAAAAACAGAGAGCATGTTGTGGTTCCTCTGGTCCCATCCATCTTCCAGAGCTAATCAGCTATGTTAATGAGAGGCCGAGCAAAAGAAGCTGATATCAGATTCACACACGTATGTATTCAGGTGATGGGTGGGGGTGGCCTTCCCCATGAGCCCTCCAACACAGCATGACTCACACAGTGCGATCAATCTCCTGCTATTCAGGGGACACGGAACCAGGAGACCGAAACGCAGCACCAACGTGGATCTATTCAATTCCGTTTTATTTATAAAGCGCCATATCATAACAAATGTATCTCAGGGCACTTTTCCGTACATAGCAGGTCAAGACCAACTCTCTCTTAACTCTGATCTGCAAGATTGTCTCCAGACATGACTGAGTAGGAGGGTTTTTACTGTGAGAACAGTTTTCTCTGGGATTTCCTGTTAACGACTTGACACCTATTCTGGAAAAGATGATTCATTCAGTCATGATGTGTCAATGTATTGCAAAGAGCTTATTTCATCCGCGCATGTTCTATAATACCGAGGCAGGAAATGCAAAACAGGTTTTAGGGGTTTTTAGGAGGGGGTGGGCTTTGCCTCACTGCCTTTCTACCTCTCTAGAGAACCCATATGCCCCATGGAGTGTTGCACTCCAGAGAGGTGCGCTCGCTGTTCTCTGGTATAAACAGCTTTACCTCCTCAAGCTTAAGGGAGATTTACTACCTGTGCAAGAGCAATAAAATTGTGTTTATGTCACTGCTGTTAACGGTGTGTGTGGCAAAAAAAAGAAAAGAAATAGAGAACCATGGGGTTTGGGCAAAGATAAAAAGAAGAAAAAAGGCGGCAGAAAGGAAGACACTAAACTCCTGAGCTTCCACCGCTGGGAATAGCAGTGATCAGAGCAGCTGACCAGCCAAACAGATCTTAGATTAATGTCGGGGAGCGTTGGATACTCATGAGAGATTACATTAGTTGAAACGAGGGTAATGGAAGGTTAATCAGGATGAGCAAAAAAGCAAGCGTTTCTTGAAAATGTAGGTGAGACAGACGGCAAAGCTGGTTGCTGGAGAGGAGAAGAAACAGAAGCATTAGTGTCTATGAGGGGAGATGATAGGGAGACTGCTGCGAACAAAGAGAACAGTTGCCAGCCTAGCAGTGGGAAACACAGGGACCACACAGCATAATCTAGATTTCTCCTATTTCCTCTAAGTAATAAAACAATGGCACCGCATCGCCTCATTAAATGGGAAATCGAGGGTGTGAGAGCACTCCCCTCCGCTCCGAACACATCTCTCTCGTCCTGTGTCTCACTTTCTAAACCTCTAACACTAGGCCATTGTCTATTCTTCTCACAGTTTCTCACCATGTTTCCAATCTGGTTTGCTGTGGCGCCCTGGCGCCTGCTGAACAAACGCTTACCTGGGCAGCGGGTCAGAAACCCAGCCCGGACCAACTCCTGTCAGGGGGTATGAAAACTCCAATTATCTCCTTAACAATCATCCCTTCGCAATTATCTCCCCGTCTGCGCGTCAGTGTCGACAGGTGCAGAGGGACGTTCCCGCTCACACACTTTGATTTCCCTGACAGAAGAAGTGATGGAGGTGGCTATGCAGAGCAAGAAGAGGCAGACGCACAACCTGCATGCTAATTCATTAGGAACTGCTGTATAAATTAAAATTGCATTCAACAAATTCCAGCCGAGCCACTGGGATCTGGTGTTCATAATAGACCTGAGCGGAATCTCTGAGTGCAGCCAGAAACATGCATTTTCAAAAACAAACAACCAACTAGAGCAGCAAGTAACATTTATCGTTATTACTGATAATCATTTGTTGTGGCTAATCAGTTAATCTGAAAATCTATCCAATGTAGTAAAATACTGAAAAAGGACTATCATTATTCCCCAGACGATTCTCCAAAGATGACGTATTTAAATAAAAGCAGCAAATTATTACATTTGAGAAGCTCAAGTTTGGCACTTCATTATTACATGAACAATTGTTGTTAAGTTTCTTATTGTCATGTGACAGTCAATCAGTCAGCAGCAGCACAGTACTATGCACCTGAAGTGGTTGTGAGATATGGATAAAATCCTCTATTCGACCTGTAAAGTCTTTGGAAAATCACTGGAGAAATAGTTGATAGATTCAGACAGGAAAGTCTGGTTAATACAGTGAATTAAATATTTGACAAATAAAGGTAATAAAAAATGACAGTTTGGTAAACCTCTCTGACAAAATGCAAATGTCCGTCTTTGAATTTCTCCACATGTTGAAGTGGTGTTCACGGGGCTTGTAGTAGGAACAATATCTACACTGTAGTCTCTAGAATTTACAGTAAATACCTGTAAACCAAACAAGTTGCAAATTATGTCTCGTAAAATCGCTATTAATTACTATAAGTATACAGTATATTACAGGATACCGTTTATAGGTTTTTGTTGTATATAAATTACAACGATTAATTGTAATCTACTTTACAACGTTATCTTGTACTCATTTCAAATTACAGATGTTACCTGGCAACTCGAGTTGCCAGTAAAAAGCTGTACATTTTTCACAATACAAAATGTTGTTGTAGAATGCTTTTACATTAGCAGTTATGCAAAATAATGATTTTTATTCACCTTTATCGATAGGAACAGCCGTAAAGAGAAAGGAAATGACATGCAACAAGGGAATGGAACCAACATGGTGTTTGCTCTACCCAGTGAGCTACCGGGGGTGCCCAAGATCCACATTTTTAAGAGTTTTGAATGAGACCAGGCTTGCTGTGCATTCATCAACATTGCATTAGCTTCTCTCCACCTGTTAAATTAAACCAGAGTCAGAGCTGCAACAAAAGAAAACCTTTATTACAACTCAATACAGTTTGTGTGTAATTTACAGAGAGTTGGGCCAAGCACAGATTCAACTGTTAAATTAATTTTCATTTCATTCATTCTTAACAGTACCGAATCCATTAATTGTACCTATTACTAAAGGATTACTTTTTTTTCAGCGTGAGCAAAACATGTAGTGAGGAAGAGTCCTCGTTTTTTGCACAATTTGTGCTCAAAGCCATTCAACATCCAAGAATTGAGTGAGGAGAGAAAAGACGTGAGGATTGACTTGCTGTCTTGGTGTAGCATTTTAATTGTGTAAGCTATTTACGGTCAACTTGCGTATTATGGATGAGTGAATGGACGCAGCTGTTGCTCCTCTACTTCCTTCGTCAAATGCCTCTTTCAAATCATCTTGTGCAACATAACCTGACATTAACAGTATTTAACTGTAACACGCATCATCTGCAGTCAGACCTCAACTTGCCTGTAATTTTAAAGCATGTTACTGTGGAAAAATGCTGTCAGCTACTGTAATTATTTTGGACCCATGACGCATTGCGATATACAATTAAACCCTGTAAACAGTAAACAGTATATGTATCTGCTATAACGTTAGCATGCACGACTGACTAGCTTGCTATTTAGTAACTCTCATGTAGCATTACTTCCAAAGTCTTAAAGCTAAAGATATGCATATTAGCTAAGCAATTTAAGCTGCCAGAATTGATGGTCACCAGTTAGAATTGAGATGCCTGCTTTTGTCCACTTTTGTCTGAAGTCAAGAACCATTTGCCTCAAAAGCGTCTTAGAATTTCAAGTTAATCTCCCACCGCTATCATTGTAAACTTCGTACGTCCCGTGCACGAACAGAAAGCTAGCATAGCGACTGTAACTAAGGGGGCAGGGCTAAGCAAACAGTCAACTGCTCACTGATTTGTAACATAAAAGTCTAATACACCTAAACATATAAGGAGATACCACAGAATATAACTGACACATTTTCTATCACCTGACGGTATTGTCTTATTGTCTAATCTATTAAATGTATTTCTGTGTGGGGTGTTTTGTTTGTTAGTTTGACTTGTTTGCTTCTCCATCCTTCATCAACTGTTGTCATTTAGTTCTGCGAGCATCTGCGCGGCTGTGCAGATGACAAAAGCAGTCTTGTGCTGTCAGCGTAAGAGCAGTTACACTATGTCACACTGTTTAATATGCTTGTAAGCTTTGTTCCTCATTAGAGTACACACATGCTCCTGAGATGTGCTGTATGACAAAAGAGGGACTTTGCTTCTGTCTTTGCTGTAAAACCATGACAGCTGCCATCATCCGGCACTCGTCCCTCCATCCCGCAGCACAAATCCTGGTCCTCATCCCCGAACACATTGTTTTCTAATTGCCAGCCTCACATGTCTCAGCTCAGACCTCCACGTCCCAACTGCCATTACCTCCAGGGACGACAGATTTGTTTTAAATACTTGGTGAGCTTGTATGAATACAGAGAAGGATCCGGAGCAGGCTTAGAAAGACAATGAGGAGAACAAATAGAAACAGAGTGGACACAGCCATCGGTAATGTGTTTGTGTGTGTGTGTGTTGATGTGGTGAGTGTATAAGTGTATATGTGATACAGGCTGGTTTCTTGTCAACACAACATAATTCTAATACCTCCAGGCTTCTTTTCGAGTGGTTCTCACAAAATGGTCGTACAGAGAGTGAGGAGATTAAATGACAGGTTGCTTATTTTCTCCTTCCTAACCATTTCTCTCTTCCTTCACCCTTGCCCCGTGTGCACAGCCCTTCTTCCTTTCTTTTGCAAAGCAACACAGGCACACGCGACCCGCAGCAACCATCTGTATCCCCCCTCTGCTCCACACTCTATCACTCTGCGGCTTGGGGAGCAGTTTTGGCTGATCTACATTGATTGCTTGGCCCTGGCGCTCCGGAGCAAAAAATCTAAGCCTTCTCATTCATCAAACCAGCACCTGCCACACTCTAGCCCAAGAGAACAACCGTCAGCCGCTTTTTCTTTTTCTTTTCTCTCCCATTCTCTTTGTTTTCTCCTCGACAAATAACTGTCACGTCCCAAAGAGTCAGCGGGGAGCGGTGATCTGCTATTCGTCCGCCTTTTTCAATAACACATTGAACACTCAGTAATCCCTCTGAACATGCATGCGCTGTGGAAGTCAGTCACCGCAGCTGTATCTCAATGACTGACACAGTAGCACCACAATAAAATACAACACCCAGGAGCCTCACTGACGCCAGACACCGGGGTCTGAAACTGCAGCTTAACCCTACAACCCTCTTCCTCTTAACTTTTAGTCGCAGCTGAGACTCTCCTTTCTAGGGTGTTGTTTGCTCCTGGAGGGGGGAAAGGGCTCAGCAAAATGGGTGTATATAAGTAAAACTCAAATAAAAGGTCTCAGTGAGATAGACATTTCTTTTTTGGTTTCTCCAGGCAGATCTTATCGAGAGTATTTTTAAGCATTACAGTGCTTAACACAGTAGCTTCAATTGTCTGTTCTTTTTTTCTGCTGGGTTATTATTACATATTTATGATTATAACTCCACGGAGTGATAGCTTTGGATGTGCTGCATTGAATAATACATTAAATGCATCTGCTCAAGCTGTGTCTCTCGTTAGCTTTTGTGTGCGTATGTGCGCGCGCACAAGTGTGTGACCACAGAACTTCAAAAAGCAGTCTCACATGCTCACACACATTTCTATTTAGTAGTCGGAGCAAGAAGCCAAACTCATGAGGACAACTTAAGTCAGGTATGTTAAAGGATAGTTCCACTTTATTACAATTTGGGACTTGGCCATTCTTTTGGTTATGGTAACATCATTATCAACCCAACAAAGCAAAAATTGCTGAGATCTGGTAACACAGCTACAATGAAGCCCGAAGGGGATAAAAACAAAAGAACGTGAGCAGTCAGACAAGCATATAGTTTAGCTAGGTTATGTTAAGCAGTGGTTCCCAACCTGGGGGTCATAAATTGAATAAAAAGTGAATACACCTGAATCACGAAGGAACAATTTTACTTTTATTTTCCTTAATTTTTCAGATTGTTTTGGTTAACTGAGGGGTGTGTTTAATACCTGCCCGACTGTCTGACTGACTTATTAGGGATGACGCAGCATTTCCATATCTCAGTACTTAACTTGGGGAGCACCATGTCATCATTACCGACAGGTAACAATGGAAAGACAATATAAAAATAAGTTGGAATAACCTGGCATTATCCTTTAATTTTGAGGCAAATCAGACCTGTGACATCACATCCTGTTTCTTTGGGATGAGTGGGGCAATTTTGTTCTTTGAAAGCAAAACTTACACTATCTAGTTTTATTAAAATAATGTAATAAATACATAACTATAGCTGTAACTATAATGTTTATACTCCCTGATATCATGGTCTATTTCCAACAATGCAGAACTTGATTTACCACCAACATTCAACCACCCCTGGGCTTGACCTCTACCTGTACACTCTCTCTGTGACATAGACCTACATACATCCCATCACCCAACACTAATTCATATCTGTTCTCTAGGCCTGCCCCCCCATCCCCTCATCTGTGCTGTATTGATCCGCTGGGCAGGCCTGTGAGGTGTTCAGTTCATTGATTACGGCTGCCTCGTAGAGCCCCCTCCGACCTTCAGAGACCCGGGGAAATACTGCTGCCTGCATGGCAGTGACAACACAAATTGTATTTTCCATGAACACTAATTAGTTGTAATGAAAGGATGGCTGAACTGGACATAAAATCAAATGCATTAGTTAGTGACTCGAGCTAAATGTACATCTAATTCAAAATTCAACATTTTGTTGCTAGGTGCAATATTCTACAGTCAGATTTTGAACCAAAAATAGCCAAAAGCTTAGCCTAAATCTCACCACACATGTAGGATATCAAAGAAAAAAGTAGATAACATAGGCGTGAGCCTGCAGGGGATTTGACATGAAGCTAGCGATTCAGTGACGTCCCTTTTTTTAAAACCAAGTCAATAGCAGATTATGGTAATGTGAGATCTTACTGAGGGGAACAGTGACTAATGTTCTCCATGTACACACAGCATCCCTGGCAGTTATTTATAACCACTGGAAACATGTAAAATGAGCCAGTACAAGTCCAAGTGCTTTACACTGAAAATGTAAAAACAAATGCACACATAGAAAAAAACGATTAATAATAATAAATTATAGAAATACAGGTGTTCTAGCACTTTATGACTTGGTTTGCGAAAAATAGAAAGAAGACGGAGGAATGCAAATTAACTCCAGCATCCTGTCTCACATCATGCCGACAGTGTTGCCATCGTCATTACTGCCCCGATGACTCCACAGGCGGGAAATAAATGGAATCACTTGGCCATCAACATTCAGCGTTTCTGACTGTTGTGTTATTCTTTCTCTCTCTTCTTTGTTTTCTCTTTCACCTTTGCCCTAACCCGTCCCCCCAACCTCCAACCTCCTGCCTCTTTTCTCATGCTCTTTAGGCAGGTGCCAGAGTGTGTGTGTGTGTGTGTGTGTGTGTGTGTGTGTTTGTGTGTGGTGGGAGGGTTTGCTTCTGGAGGAAGTGGCCAGTCGTCAGAGCCAGCTGATGAGTATCACCCTCATCCGGAGCTCCATTCATCCCCGTGCACAAGGGCCCATTCACCCGCTGCTTTTCACACTCTGCGACCCCCGAGAGCCCCGGGCACGTTCTCACACTCACACACGCTTACAGAGGTGAACTGTCACTCACTCGAGACATCCTACACAGATGCCAGAACGGGCACCCAGATGCAGATGCACACACCTCCACACTGGCATGCTAAATAGAAATCCAGGAATAGGCTGCTGTTTTCATCTGACTCATTATAAACAGGCCCCGGAGCCCTTCTTTTTTCCTTACAAACACGTCTCCATAGCCTCCACATCCAATTCCTCTTTTAAAATGAGTGGCACACAGCAGGAAGAGGTGTCACTTTCATTTTTGCCGTCTCCCTGAGCTGTGAATCCTTCTGACACGCTTGTACCACAGCCCACCATCATACCCATGGACTACAGTGATACGCGTGACATGATGAAGAAAAGATGTCATATTTGATGGCAACGCGCGGAAAACAGGTGTGGGGGGGGGGGGGGGGTTACTGGATGGAGGTAAAAATCTGTGGATATCCTGCAGTGCTGACAGTGCCTGGATCTAGTTCTGGTAAAGATCTGGTAAAAAACCTGAATAACTGGCTGCGATCCTTGATCCAGTGATCATTTAAAGTATTTCTTTTGCAAAAGATCTGCTTTCACAGGTTCGCCAAATTTTGTAGCAGATTTTGGAAGCAATCCTACCAATGAACTGAATAAAAAAAAAACAGAAACGCCGTTAACAGAAGGTACACCATGCTGCATGTGAGCCATTTCAGTGTAAATCACCACAATCTTCTTTAACTGCTTAGTGTATGTACGCTGCCGTCTCTTCACTGGGTGACATTCCTGGAAATGACAACGGAATGAGCCTGACCCTCTATATTTACATCACATTCCCTTCTGAGCACTGGACCGTCTCATTAACGAGGGTACCTTAGGTGTGTTTACATTTCATTACACAGCTCGGCTCATTAAGACATCTCAGCGAGATTATACACACTATAAAGCCAGCTCTTGACAGGATGAACTTCATAAAGTCTGCGTTTTTATTATACTAAATAATACAAAAGTGCTGGGATATCTGCGCCATACTCTGACAGAGGAATAAATTTCCTTTTAGTGACAGTGTTCAACATTCGGCAGCAGTCAGCACTGAAAGTCCATAAATCTGAATGAGTGCTATTGCACATAATGCTTTATTTCCAATCCACCTCTAAGCTCATAACTGAATCTCAGAACTGCTACAACCGCATTACAATAAACCTCTATGTGGGATAGGTTGGGCAGGAAGATTGATGGCCTGAAATGAACATTCACTGGCCTCTGTCAGTCTTAACAATCGCCCATCAATGACTACCAATCAGGTGAGAGCATTTCTTAATACGTTCACTGGGGTAGCTCTGTGAGATGGTTAACAAGCATGTGTCCAACTTCTGGACTTTTAGTTTCAGTTTGTATGGAGTTTTAAAAAGCTGCTTGTTGCTGTGTTGTGAGTGCCAAACGTGTCTATTAGTTATTGTGTAGTTTATTATCTGTTTTGTTTTCAAGGGTAGCAATGATAAATATGCTGGTCGTCCTTTGATTATATTAACATGAATATGAAGGGTTTATATAGTTTGCTTATCTTTTTTTGTATAGAACCACACACTAATCAACAAGTGGACTAGTGCAGTGTGTTGACTGGTGACAATAAATATCCTAGAAAACTATTTAATGACTTGTCCCTGACCAGACACCTGTACTGAACCAGAACATGTAATGGGAGTGTCAATTCCTGAGACTCAGAGTCAGAATATCATCATGCTTGTAATTTGTGTGGATTTAAAACTGCATCACATTTTTTTCCCCACTCCTTAGCTTATTACGTGAGCTATGGTTGATATAAACCAGCGAAGAGGGAATAAAGACCAGCTTTTTAACTTCCAGACAATGTGGAAACGCGGCATTCAGCGTCTGAAAAAAGTCATCAAATGTCTGTCACTGAGCCACAGTCACACAGTTGGCAGAGAAACAGGAAGCCTTAGTTGTCAAAGGGTATCTCCTGGAGGTGTGCGACTTCACTAGAGTGAGCGCGAGTGAGCCACGGGCAAATTCAGAGGAGTCGAGGGTGGAATGAGAAAAACATGGCTGAAAAGCCTCCAGGGCGACGAAATCTTGTCAGAATACAAGGGTGGAACAGTATAAGTGTGGTGTTAACAAAGAAGAAACCATTTACACTGGCATTTATTTTGTAAAGCTCAGACACAGAGTTATTGTTTGGCCGGCATAATGACACACATTCTCACCCACAGCAGAGTGGTGTCTCCACTGCTCTGATCAAGAACAAGGACTGCTGCTTTAAACTTCCTTGTTGACCATAAATCTTTCATCCCGTTGCCAACATGCTATTATCTTAATTCTAAATATCACAATTACACACAATTGCCTCACAAAAATGAATTAAAGATACTCTCAACTCTGTCATGTATATATATATATATATATATACAAATGTATATGTATACATTCACATATATACATCCATCAGAGCAGAGAGATCATGCAGGTAATTGAAGTTAAGACCTAAAAGTTGAAATCTGTTTTTTTGTGCATGTGCCTGTGTGTATTTGTCAATGAGTAAGGGAAAGGGGGGGAGGGGGGTGTAACAGTGTGCATTCTGCCAGAAAAAAGATGATCTAATTGTGATCCGTGGCTAATTACAAATGCATTTAGAGTCGTTTCCCCTCTTTGTTCGCGCCGCCTGGGAGCCCCGATCTGCCTCTTTGTTTTCTGCCTTCATTTTAAAGGCGCACTGGGATCAGTGATTCATATAGCTGAACAACCCTGATGTTATATGACTGTAGGATGTCTGCTGCTGCGGCAGAGGTCGGCTTGGCTTCCCCGCAGCGCAAAATCACGCAGCAATCACGCCGCGCAAAGCAGAGAAAAATAAAGTCCTTCACGGTGCCACGCAACAGTTAAGATAACCTACTGACACGCGAGTCTTTTCAGCAGGCCTACAGTATGCGCTTACAGCCTGCTCAGGTTTTTTGCCCAGTTATTTGCCCTTTACGAAGTCGACAAACAGACTGAGGGGATGGAGGAACAGGCTGGAGAGACAAGAGTGTGGAACAATGCCAGCAAAATAGAATCTGCTTCCAGTGAACTACTTACACGCATATGTCATGGAGAAGCTGTTCCCCATCTTGACCATATCCACCTGCGGAACCAGTTTGGGGATGTCCTGGTGGTGAGAGAGGGCGAAACGAAAAACCTCATATTCGTGCGATTCGATTGGGAACAATCCTCCTGTTGAGCGGGGCGAAGGATCAGGAGTTAGTGTTGGACAGACCGGACCCGGAGGCAAATCATGCAAACAAACACACACACACGAGCAATGCATTTTAGAAAAGAGACAGTGGGTAAACTTGAAACAAGAGGGTTTTTTAAAGGGCGAAATAAAGCGCGTGACGCGTGCGCCACCCTCACCTATATTGATGTTACTTGGAAAACTTGAGCTTGAACCCAAGCACATCCCCAGTAAACTGGTGTAGAGGATGGTGAGGCTTCGCTGCATATTTCCTTTTGCATTGGCGAAGGGAAAAAGAGGCGAAATCCAAGCGTATAGGTTTGTCCTCCCGCGAAGTTAAATTCCCCGCCGCTCCTGCAGCCTCCCGTCAGAGCAGCATTCACGCCGACATCGATTCAGAAGCCAGACAATTATCGCAATGGCGAGAGGAGGCAACCTTTCTCTCTCTCTCTCTCTCTCTCTCTCTCTCTCTCTCTCTCTCTGCTGATGCTCTCGCGTCCTCGGCTGCTGTTGAACGGCTTCAGCATTCACCGCGCTGCAAAAAATATGGCATGTTGAGTCTCAATGTCAAAACAAAACAAACAAAAAAATCTTTTTTAAACAGACCCCCCCCCCCTACACACACACACACACACACACAATGCACAAGTGGTGAACTGCAAAGAGGACAGGTAGACAACAGAGCAGATCGCTCATAAAGGGAATCACATATCGACAGCAACGATATGACAAACATCATATGAATGATCTTTTGCACAGTAAACAAGCGACGTTATCTCACCCTATTAAAGGATATCTTCACCTCACAAAACACGTTCACACTGTCTAAAATGGCTTGCGGGTGAATAATTTTTGCAGTGCGCACCCACAGGTCCCTCAGGAGACGCACGAGATGTCGTGGAGGTCCATTCGCTTTCCCGTACTGCAAAAAGTATGCACATTATCCCCAACATATTTAAAATGTGCTTTTATTCGGTAGTAAGTCCTTTTCTAAACAATTTAAGTGGAAACAGGTGTTCATCTTATATTTAAGCATCTTGATTTTCTTGTAAGTGTGAGCACATGTAGGTATATAACGGTTTTCTTTAGTATGTGGGTTTTTATACAGTGAATTCAACCCTGTTTAAAACCCCAACAGAAGCTTTGTGCAAACATTTTAAAAAAGCCTTCCAATTGGATCTTTTTAAAACTCACAGAGTTAAAACAAATGATACAGAGAAGGGGTGCAAAGTTGTTTTAATCCATCTTAGATTCCCACATTTCATTGCATGATCTTATGACATTCAAGGCCATTTAAAAAAAAAAATCCAGATTTGTACAAGGTCCAAGAATGAACTTGAAGCTAAAATGGACAACAACTCCTTAGTGTTCCCCCCAAAAAGGAAATCTGAACATAGACAGTTCCATGCCAACTAGGTAAACTCCACTTGCTGATGTAGATCATGTGACCACAAGCTCCAGAACTGTAAATGGGGCTGTTCTCCCAACTGCTGTTTCCAAAATCAAGAGTGAATTTATCAATAGGATGGCTTTAATGTGGCATCAAGAAATGTTTACCGTAAGTATAACTAGTTACACCTAAATGAACTTAAAGCTATGGGGACATCATGAGGACTTCATGTGTTTTCACCACATTGGAACGATACAGTTAACATGTACAATAAATTCACATACTACACATTTTAACCCTTCTCCCAGTGTACTCGTCATTGATTGACAGAGTACCTGACAAAGCAGGTGATGCAGTCAGTAATACAAAGACCAAATACTGTATATGTTTCCTGTTTTTAGAATCTGCTCCTACAGTTTTACCATCATTAAGAGAATAATTAGAGGTCTTGAGACAAAAGGAGTCATTCTTGATTTTCCTTGGTCAGGACGGTTTTCATTTTCAACTTGCTTCTTCAATTTTCAATTTGGCCTTTGAATTAGAATTATGGCCTGATTATTCCTAATCCTTTTAATTTGATCTCTCCTAACTTTCTATTTGGGCTTTTAACTTGAATTATGACCAAGAATATCCTCCATAGCTGCAGGATTAGAAAAACAAAACAAAACAAAAACCAATACATGGATGGAAACGTCTCCACTAGGGGTTACTGCACTTTGTTTGCCACCTGGGGAATGTGCTTTTAAAATCACTGGGAGCTGAAAGCCCATGGCCAGTTTTACAATGCTGGTAAAAGTTTTAGATGTTTTTAAATGGGAAAGTCCACTCTGGGAAATGGGCTTAATATTGTCAGGTTTTGTCCATTGAACTGGCTCGGTCTAATATAACATTTCTGAATTCTGAATGGGAAGTGTGCTTTGCATGCACATGCCCTTTCTCTCATCGAGTGGAGGACTGGTAGCTGATAATGGGGGGGGTTACTATTTAAACCATGCATTTACAGACAGCAACAGCCAATTATTTCCTGAAGAAAAGGTCCCCCTCGTACTTTTGTATACGCTGCAAAATTAACACTTTACGATATTCACATGAGATTGATTGCAAACCCCACTGTGGTGTGATGCCCCAGTGCTTGTTTAGAAAATGAAGTGGCAAATCCTGCCTTTGACACAATTAGGATTAGGGATGAGCTTACTTATCAGACCAAGGCAGGGTACTTTCTTTAGTTAAAATCACTTTCCCTGCGTATTGTTTTTCCACAATTCAAAAACCAGGCATTGACAAATTTTTCTCAGAAAATGAAATTTAGAAGATTAGAAGCTTATGCTGAATTACATTTCCAGTTTCCAATTGAACAAAAACAATTTCTTATAAAAAAAAAACAATGACTCTGGCTGCCGGGCTTTGCACACTGAAGCAATAGACATGCAGTAAAAGGTTATCTAATTTATGAATGATGGATGTCACATAAATACAGGAAGAATGGTCAATTTTCCTCGCCTTTGTTCAAAATGATGAGGGTTTAGCTCAAACATAAATGGCCAGGCAGGCTTTTATTACAATACTTAAGTTTTTTCTAACATTCTTTGGTTTTTACTTTTATTCTGTGTGCATGTACACATTTGATGTATGCATATTTTTCTAGCCTGTTAGTGTTTATTTCAGTGTTTGGGTGTGCTTTGTGTGTGTGTTTGCCCGCAGTGCCCCATGTGTATTGAGTGCCATGCAATCTTTTCTTAAATCCTGATTAATGCAAATAGGTCTTGGAAAAGCACTAGTAACGATGGCTAAATATTCTATGGTGCAAGTAGAGGAACACCAATCACAGAGCTTGTTGTTCTAGGTTCTATGTTAAAAATATAACAATCAGACAGACACTATGTAACAGAAAGGAAGAAATACGATGTCTTTTTGTTCCTAAAGGTGTCTTCATCATAGCTCATAATGTGTGAGTGTCTGTCTGGGGTTTTTTAATAGAAGTCAAAGTGAAGAGTATAATGAGGCTAATCTGTCAAAATCTGCAGGTTCCACTCCAGTTTGAGTGAGGAGGGAAAAAAAAAAAGAAAAGCTCCCCAGCATGTTTTCCTGTAATTGAGCCACGACACTTGTGCTGTCAGGTACTTGTGTACGTCATACTGCTATAAAAACTATAAAAAGTATGTTGCTACAGAGGTGACGGAGGAACAAAATATGTCAAACAGGCCAAGGAGTAGATGTGGAATAGCAACAACAAAAAAGTCAACCTGCCAGAAACAGCTCTCCAGGGACCACAGGATCTATTGGCAGTAAGTACAAAGATGCTGGCAGGGATGGTGTTGGATACGGCTGGGTGATCTACAACCTAGTCATATCTGGTGGGATACGTTGCCTACTCAACTCAAATATTTTGATAACTCAGATATTTTTCTCAAGCAGTCGCGGAGACCACAAGAGATATATTACATTTGTCAGGAGGCTACAAATGTGTCTCCGAATGCTACTGTTGCTCTGTGTCTGCTGGAAGTGAAAGTAGGAAACGCTTCGCTAACATGTTAGCCAAAACAACTTCATGAGCTAGGGGTAAGGTGTTGGTTGTGTTTGTCAGCTTGTTTTGGTATTTGTCTGCCCCTAGTGGTCAACAATTAATCAGGGATATAATGAACTGAATATAACAAAGAAAATATGCCTGCTGAAACCTTAACACTACACAAGGTCTGTGAATATTCATTATCTGTATCAGGCAAATCACTCAATCAATCAATGTATTATGTATTTCATAGTCAAACATCAAAAAGTAAAAAAAAAAAATCATATTATTGGTGTTAGCCTTTAATGTTTCATCTATAAAAAGTGTAGAATATTCTTTTTGGTAAACACAGTATGATGATCTCTCGTGTAAATCTGTGTAAAGAAATATAAAGCGAGAGTACATCCAGATTTTGTTTCGAAAACTCCCCAATCTTACGAGAATGCCTTTGAGAACGCTAAACTGAAAAAGACAGAGTAGACCAATTGAGCATGCTATTGTTTCCTATCCTTCACTAACAAAAGAAGAGAAGCACAGCAAAATACAATTCATCAAGCGTTATTGTGCGATTTGTCCTCCCATCTCTCTCTGGCTGTGATCTGGCAGTTGTGCAGCAGTGATCAATCTTCATGTCACACATAGAAATCAGCAATGGATTCTGATGGTTTTGGCTCGTTACTCGCTTTATCTGCACACTTGATTACAGCACTTGTTGATTAACTGACAGACACTGTGGAAGTAGACCGGCCTTGGACACAGAATCGATAGGAAGCAGACCGGCCGGGACACAACGCATGCCTGATTTCTGCTCTGTACCTTAATTGGGATGGGTTATTGATACGTGGCTTAATTAGTCGCCCCCATAATTGATTTAGCAGGTCAGCCCAGAGAGGAATTGTGCCTTTTTAGAAGTAGGAGAAGATCTGGACTTTTGCAAAGAATTCACACGTGTTCTTCAAGAAGAAAAGGTGTTCTTACTCCTTTAAGGATACACTCTTTTTTCACAAGTGTTTTTTCTTTCTTTTCTTTTTTAATTACAAAAATTACTTGAATTTACATAAATACCACATAATTAGCCATTTCACATTTGATAAATTAACTTACAGACGTGTGTGGTTTTGAACATTTCACCTATTAAAGGTCGGGTAGGCAGTTCTCTTTTGGCGCCATTGGGCAAAATATTAACCATGCAGCATGTTGTGATTCAAGTTGTCTGAGAGCAAACCTCTACTTCCGCCCCTCCCTCTTGGCTCTGTTTACAGGCTTCAGAAAATCTAGCCCGTGACGGGGGACTTCAGCCGATCACAAGTTATTTCAGAGAGATGGTGCATTCCTATTGGCTAAGCTACATGAGCGAATGCGCCTGCAGGTCAAAGCCTGATTCAAGGGCAGAAAATCCTACCGGAGAAGGAGCATGTCACTCAGTACAAGAGTTTCACTCATTGATGATTTTTTACACTGGAGCTCTATGGCACAGGAACAGGAATATGCTCTCTGGCTTTGGCTACTTAAACTTGTTAGTAGGATCATTTCATTGCTGATTTTGGTCTTTTCATGGGATATTATATAAGAAATATATAGTATTTCACCAGACTTATCCTGTAAGGCAGGCAGTGGTTTCCATTTATTTCCATTAAAGAAAATAATCTTAAAACTAGGTTCAGATAGGTGCTGATCACAATACCAAGTTATGTTATTCTTACATGGCAATTTAGTGCAATTTAACTTGAAAACAAAACAAACAATGCTTACTATGGTTCACTGCAATTTCTAGAAAAGATCTAAAAAAGTATCTCTAAGTGGATTTTCATACAACCATTTTAAAATGCCAACAACTGGAGTGTTTGCTTTTCCTTCTTGTTTGATACTTATACTGTGGTGAATCAAAATCAATCGATGTGTGTAGGAGGAGGAAAAAGCATTCAGAAATGTACAGCAGTCGTACTGCATTGTGGTCAGTGAGCTGCACCATAGAAACACACTGCCAGAGTTCTTTAAGGCACTCTCTACCTTAGGGCAGTTTTCAGTTACCAGTAATTATGGGAAGGCATCGCAGATGGTCACACTTAATAGCTATTTGTAGCAACCAGCCTGATATACCCAGAGATGCTCTTGCACAGCAAGCACAGTCATTCAGATAATGCCAATTATCAGACAGGCATACAGTACAAAGAGAAAACCTTAAGTGCTGTGTTGAATAAACACACTCTCTTCATGTCTATCCTTTTATTGCTATCCGGGTGTTCTCTCTCTCTTTCTCTCTCTGGCTTAGTATCTAGCTCCCTCACTCTCATGTACTACCTGCATAATTGCCTTTCCCCTCCACTGGCCCCAGGAGAAGTGGAGCTCTCCCAACGTTACTGTGGTAATACTGATTGATGGAGTCGATACTTGTGCGGTTCCAGAACATCGAGCATCGCCGTACACAGACATGACAAATTTCAGGGAACAAATTATAATGGCCTGATTAATCCCCTCTGGGGAAATGGAAATATTGTGAATACCTATAAACACATGGAGGACATAGAGCACTGTAATAGAACAAGACTCAGGTGGCTTTTGTATCCATTGTCTAGCTGTACAGACACAAGGGGAAGAGCGATGAAGGGGAAATCCATAGCCAAGGCTGCCTACAAGTGCGTGAAAGGGAAGTAAATGATAAATCAGCCACATTTCAAATGTAGAGTTTTTTTTGTGACACGATTGGGAATTCATCAGTCTCCAAATCCTTTAAATTATTTCCACTATTCTCTTCCTGATTAACAGGAACTCACTGTGGTGGAAGAGTCATGTGGTTATCAACAGTCATGACAGTAATTCAGAGTAAAGACGGTCGTATCACTGTTAAAACCCAAGGACCTGTAACCTATCAGTTTACAGCCTGCTAATATACTGTCATTATGGCTCACTGGCCTGATGTTTATCATTGACTGTGCAACACGAACACGGTATTGTGTAATACATCAACCTATAGAAACCCATAACTCTCTTAGTATCTCTTAGGATTACTGATTGGTTTAAGCTTAAATGATAAATACAATGACTAAAAGATTGCTTTTTGTTAACAGTGAGGAGGTAGGTAACTGTAATTGTGGTTATGCCGAGTTAATAACTGATGTAATGAAATAACAGTGAAAAATATTCACGTTAATGTAACAATGCCACAATGTAAAAACGTACTCCTCTAGTTAAGATGTGACTGAAATAAAGGTGCAAAAGTAATATCAGTAACATGAACATAAAGGGCTACACTTGCTGTATAATTTAAAACGTCCCACTTCAAAGTGATAAATATATAAATTATAATTTATTACTGTGTTTAAGCCGTTTTTTTTATGTAGCTCATCCAGGCAGTGCTAAAAGTACTTTATATACTTAATATATAATCTTTTTTTTTTTTTTTTTTTTTTTTTTACATAAAGTAACTACAGAATGAGAACATTTTCCTGCAAAATTCTGCAGATTAGACATTTTTCAAAAAAATAAATACTTAAGTAAAATAACAGTACCTCAAAATTAGAACTTAAGTAAATGTTTTGTTCTCCAAGTAAAAGTTCTGATAACTTTTTAGTTTAACTAACTTTTTTTTCTTTAAAAAAACGGAACAATAGTAAAATGGATTACTTGATCCTGGATAGCAAAACATGGGATTTCCAAATCCGGATCATTTTGATCCAGATTAAACTTTTTGAAGAACTGGGTCCTGGACTATAAAACTGAAGCAGCTAACTAATCTTATTATTTGTGCTTTTCCCACTGTGACATGTCAAAATTTCTTCTGTGAAATGACTTGAACTGACACCTATATCACTAGACTATGTATGACAACTACTGCAAGTTCTGCATGTAGCAGTTTATATGATAGTCAAATTAATTATGCTTTAATTAGAATAAACAAATGAGACTGCTTGTTTTTTCTTAATTGCTTTACTTAAGAAGACACACGTCTTGTTATTTAAATAAAACATTTTAGTCCCTCCACCATCTGCTATTACAAGAAACATATTCATATTTAAATATTTCACATTTAGTCATATTTACTTAAATACAGTATCCATTTCTCTAGATTTGTTTATTGCACGTTACCTAATGATGTCAGAAATACATTTCAGATAAATGGGATCTATTCATGGGGTTTAAATTGATACGTTACCCAACTGTCTCGCTATCAAGCCTTTCGTCTGTGTATGAATGTTCTCCCGCCACTAACAAGCATTTAGGATCAATCAAAACAAATTAACGTTCTGCGCAGCTCACAGGGTCAGCCCAAATGAAATCAGACACGCTTACAGGGACGGTCAACTGAAAATAAATGATTAATGAGACTGCAAGCTGTCAATAGTACTGGCCAGAGTTTACTAGTCTGCTGCTTTTGTTAGAATCATTTCAGTTTAAAAGTGGAAGTGGCTGCATATGATAATAGTAGTCTTAGCCATTTAGCCAGAGGGATGGAGAGGGGAAATAAAAAAAAATATAGTGTTGAAATTGTTAACATTATTATTTTAGACAGTGGACTATTATTACACACAGCCGGTATCAGTGGCCAGAAAGTAAAGAAGAAGCATACACTCAGGCCTTGGAAATCTCCATTTTAAAAAAGTATAAGAAAAATTGGGATGCAAAGTAATTAATTTTCTAATCATGAAATCCCTCTGAAACCTTTGAGGCTGGTTTGAATAACCACTCTCTTGCTTTTTACTCCCCTCTCTCTCTCTCTCACACACACACATTCAGTACCATGGCTCATGTGTTGCAGTATACATTACAAGCGAGTTGACAGCTTCTTCCCATGAAAGCAACCATGCATCACATATTTGCCCAGGGAAATCAGCACTGGCCCAATCAATTTGGATGTTTGTGTGTGTGTGTCAGCAGCTCAAACCTTTACTGCCGCAGCTGCATGGGGTGCTATGAGCTCGTTAAATCAGCAGCTCTAATGATCTCAATCGCCGCCTGATGCAGTCTGACTGACTCGATACTTGCAGGTAATGTCTTGGAGAATTGGAGACAGAAGCAGAAGGGAAAAGGTCAGTGAGAAGTCGTGGAAGAGACGTAAAAGGTGTGTGAGCGCGGTCAATAGAAACTTGAGACCTTTCAGCAAGGATGAAGTTTAAACTCTTTCACACACTCTCAACACTCTTGTCCATTTGCAACAAAAATTTCTAGTAAACACTTCATCATTCCCACGAAACATGACTCCCAGTCAAACCATATGGAAAAATCACACTTGCTGGTTGTCTGTTAAACATTGAAGCATCTCTTCTGCTTTGATCACATGGCAGAACTGTTTACAGCAACACTGAAAAAGCACCCGCCACCCCAGGTGTCCTGTGGTTTGGATGGAGTTATGATTCAGTAGTGAGCCTGAAAGATAGTGGATTTGCTGTTGGGAGTGGCTCGAGCAGCGCAGTGCAGACAAGTGAGAGTAATACAGGTGAAATGCCCACCATTACTGGGTCAGCAAACCAACCAACCCAGTCGTTCTGCTATGCTAAGCTAACTGGCTGCAGTCTCCAGCTTCATGTTTAAAGTTATAGTCCGTAGGAGCCGTGGTTGCTGGTGGTGACAACAAGTGCAGTTTAATACTACAGAAAACACTCATAACAGAAGAACACCTGGGGTGTCTGTTTGTAGTGCAGCCAAACAAACAAAAGTTGCTCAAAAATAATGGTTGGATCGTTTTTAACTTTTTGCAGGATGGAATAAGAAGTACTGCTTATTCCATTTTTAAGAAATGATTGCCGTCAGCGCTAACCACTGTAACAAATAAAAAAAGTTTCCTGCGATGGTGTCACAATAAATCCACCCCATGTCACTAGTTAAACGATTAGACCAGAAACATTCAATGTTCAATTGTAGTAGTATGCATATACATAATGCTGCATCATTTCCTGTGAGTCCCTCGCGTGTGTGAAGGCAATTTGAATCTAGTGGACTCCGCTATTAACAATGAAAAGAAAACAAACCAAACAAAACTATACTGAGAGGTCATTATTGAATGTAAATACATTAAATGGCATTTGCTGAAAAAACACAGATCATAAATAGCAACAAATGGGATTTGAGTTCATGAAATTCTTAAAGATTATAACTTGAATGAGAGTGGTATCAATCTTTTCTTGGACCAAAAAGTGCACCTTTAAAATACACCACTAACATGTTATCTACAAAATGAACATGGATTTACTATGTGACTATGTCGCAGTTATTGTTGTAGGGATGGGAATAAATAAAAAAATAGAATCTGTGAATATCTGTGGCTACTCACACGGATTCTAATGGTTTAAAATACAGTGAAGCCAATTGAGCTCCTCCATGAGGTGATGAGTCCAGAATATTGACTAATGTACTGTGAAACGCTGAGGGGCCATGGTGGCAGCAGTGGGACTTGTTTGGAACAAACAACGGACGAAATGTAGCTCAATCCTCATAGAATCACGAGAAAAGGGTCTGTGAAGGTCACAGCACATTCTGGCCCCTGAGAAATCAATTTCCTTTTGAGCTAAAACGTCCCTTGTGTTTTATTGACCCATATCTTTGGAGTTTCCAACCCCATTCTCTGGTCACCTCGAGTGTCTTAGTGCCAACAATGGAGAGCAGCAATGGGCCTTACAATGAGGCAAAGCAGTGTGTAGCTTATACATCCATACCTGTTCATGTGTGTGATAGAATTAGATTACCTTCTTCTGCTATTAGTGTTCATTTTGCGTGCACACATTCACAGTATGAGCTGCATGCTTGAGTGTTCACTATGAGGATTTTTTTTCTTTTGCGTGTGGTTGCCCATAAGAGAGAGAGTGTGTGTGTGTGTGTGTCACAAAGAAAGAGAAAGAAAGAGAGAGAGAG
>JAVQJL010103231.1:0-19994 GCA_036024295.1 Nannoperca obscura
ATATATATATATGTGTATATGTATATATATATATATGTGTATATGTATATATATATATGTGTGTATATATATGTATACATATATATATATATATATATGTATACATATATATATATATATGTATATGTGTGCATTCAGCTGCCACTGGCCACTTTATTTGCTTCCATTTTCACATTTTGATACTGGCACAGTTTTGTTTTCGATTTCATGGGATTCCCCTGAAATACAGGTTTTGTCATTCTCACGTGGCATAACATTGTCACTGGAAGTTCTTGACTCTATATCAACAAATAAATAGCCTGGAATTCTTTACTAAAGATGTATCAGAGAACCAAGCCTCCCTCCTCCATTGTCAATTCAATCTAACTGTAATTAATTTTACTACTGTGACAAATGTATTTTATTGAAGTGATCTAAGGCTGGAGCATCTTAACAAGATCTAAGATGTAGATGCATTCCATTCACTTGTCTTGTTTTCCCTTCTAATCAATTAAATGATTCTTATCCTATCCTCACCTGCAAGATTTGGAAGCCATACAACTATGAATTGTTTGACCTTTAAAAAATGGTTTAAACATACAGTATCAGACAAAACCTCCCCAGGGATCTCACTTTGTTTAAAACCAAAGGCCATTACTAAAGAGTAAAACATTTTATAAGCTCAACTCATAATTCTTGCTAAGAGTTGGATTACTAAATTTGGCTTCTATGTCTTCCCATGCATTTCTTTCCAATCATGTAATGCCTTTTATAGTGCAGTTCAAAGCTCTTAGAATAGAAAGCTGTGACATTTTTACTGTGTTCTACAGGCTCTCTCCCAGCCTCTAATGCATCATCTGAGCTAGATGCCATCTCATTGTGTTTGAGCTTTAAGATGGATGGGCAAATGCAGTTCAGCATCCGGTAATGTTAACAAACTGTTCTGTCTTTTTGCTATCGAATAACTAAACGGCAAACACCATCTGAACAGTGGACCCGAGCCACAGATCCTTCATCCCCGGCAAGTTCTTTTCAAAAACTCGTTTTTGCCAAGTGACAAACCGCGTGGTTGGCAACAACTAAAGCATTCAGAGGCCGTATGAATAGGGGTCTGTCTCAGGAGAGGCTTGTTGAAATGGGGCCTTTGGCTTTTATCCCTCCGGAGAGGCAGATTGATCTTGCGCAGGTTTGGCGCTGGCAGTGCACTTCAAATGGACTGTTGAAAGGCAAGGTGTTTATTTGTGCAGCGTTATAAACTGTGTCCTTTTCCCAGATTTAGCATCTGTGGGTGTTTTCCATCATCCGTAAGCACTACCAGGCCATCCCTTCTACCCTTTCCTTCTGTTATTCTTAAATTCACCTGTAACGCTGCCCCCAACTCTCCCTCTTGACCTGCTGTTGGTGTTCCTCTTCTCATCTGTTGTCACTGATCGAGGTTTTCATGTAGGTCTTCTTTGTATTTTTAATGTTGTGCAGATGGAGTGGAGATGGAGAGGAAGCCTGTTAAAACAGTTGTCATCCTCCTCTGATATACACTCCATCACTTCCTCATGGTAAATATCACGTGGACATCAGGTGACCACCTTAGTGCTGTTCCCTTGGTTACTGGGATACTGGCCCTTCTGTTCCTCCTTTTGCATCATGCAGCAGCCTCTCAGAGCAGTGTGCTGTTTTTCTTCTCCTTCCACTTGTATAAACCAGGAGAGTATCTGCCATCAGCATTCAGGAAGTGTGGGGGTAAACAAACGACAGTAGCCAGCAGGGGAAACTCAAATGACCCGGCCATGTCCTAGCAACCGTGGAGGACAGGTTATTTTTGGTAGGTTTCTGTATCTATGTGCATTGTGTTTATGTGGGGTTGTTTATATTTGTTTATGTGGCAGGGAAAACCCGATTGTGCACTTGTGGGATTACATGGGTCAGAAAAATGATCAGGCTTCAGCTTCCTTTCATTTTAAGCATCATCACTGTCTGTGCCAGATGGCATATGATGCAAGTTCTTTCCAGCCCTGCCATTGACTAATTGGTAATTTTGAGTGCATTCACCCCCGTGCATGCAGTTCCTTGCTACTGTAGTTGTACAGCTCACTTCTAACTCCTCTCCACTAATGTGCTATTGGCAGTGGTTGCTGTGACCAGTTCTGCCATTATTGTTGTGCAGTTAATAAGGATAACGGTTTGCTTTTTCAAGGCCATTTTCAAAGTGAAGTGTCAGTATGAGAACAATGCAGATCTAGAAATCCAAAAGCTCTGCAAAAATGTGCGTCTGTGTGCACATATGTGTTGAAAGGTCCATCCTGTCAGCAGTGGAGTGATGGAGAGATGAGGCTGATGTATTATCTCTCTCTCTCTCTCTCTCTGCAGCAGCTTGGCTGGATTACCTATTTTCATGCAACATCAGAGCATGCAATATTTCTTCAGGCAGCGATCCATCAAGAAAATGGCTTGTTAAAGTCCAGATCACCCCGCACCCTTGCTTTACGTTATGAGAGAGAGAGAGACTGTAAACATGCTCTTGACTACAACTATTGGGATTGACGCTAGCTGTGGGGGGTGGATTAGAGGTATTTTGCAGACAGACTAGACCCTTGGTGCAGACATTAATACTGCCATATCAACCCATACACACCCTGCCAAACCCCATCCTGCTGCGTTGACAAACAAAATCCCTTAAAGGCACAATTAGCTGCCTGAGTGATTGGAGCTGTTACAGCTGTACACAGTTGAGCTTTAATATGAAAGCAATATGGATGTCAACTTTTTTTGAATGCTACTGAAAGTAACTTGGTGGCCTATGGAAATATTGCTGGAATAGTCATATCCAATTAGTCATTGAGAATTAAATGAGATTTTTCAGTGGACTTGACTGAGATGGGCTCACATAGTTTGGACCTCCCTGTTAAGTCAATTTGAAGGCAACACTTGCCTTACCACCAGAGTATCCTCATCTGGATCATCTTTCCTAAAAACACATTTTTGAGTATTGCTCCAAGCCTGTTTCTAAAACTGCCTTTCTTCCTTCCCTCTATCACCCTTTGCATTTCTTGGATCACCATCACTTTTTGTGTTGGGCCCTGATTTGCTGCCAGGGTTGCCTTGACAACGAGTCGCAGTACATAAACCGGGCTATGTTTGGGGAATGCAGCACCGTGAGGCAGGAAATGTGCATTCTTTATCTCTCGCCCCTTGGATGGTGCTCCTTCAGTCTCCAGTAGGGAGCAGGAGCCACATAAGCAAACGGAAGCCTTATTTTTCCAGTCCATTTTCCACCTTTTTTAAGCCAGAGATACACAAAATGCTTGACATCCAGGCAACCCATGCTTCTTTTGCAAGTATTGGGGAAGAAAATGAAAAGCAGAATATAGGAGCAGTAATTCAATGGAAACACTGAAATATGATACATTTCCAGGAACTTTCTCAATTATAACTGAATCAAATCAGAAGTTTCATAGTGTCATGCAAAAAGAGGACCGGATTCACTGTTGATTCACACATCCTCCACTTCCACTATATACATACTGTACACTTATGTATAGCACACATAAATTAACCCACTCACACACACTACCCGTCATTACCTTGCCTTCCTGACTTTCTATCCAAGAGCTTGAGGAAGAGGAAAGGGATCTGCTGATCAGAGGCCTGCTGGTCTGGCCCATGAAACAACCCTGCTGTGATTAGTTTGTGTGTCGTGTACATTTGAACACACACACGTACACACAAATTCACTTAGAACACAGTTGACAAAGTATTAAAACAGATGCTGATCATAAATCTGCCTCATAGTTTTGGCTACTGGCGAGTGGTGTGTAGAATATTCCCCAGACTTCTCTTCTCTTTCTCTTCTTTATTAGAATCCTCTTCTACTTAAAAACTTCAAATGTATTGGTATATTAGTTGTCAGTACCTTTTACTGTAGTGTATTTTTAGCTGTGGTATTCAACATCAGACAATCAGTTGCAAACACCTTTCCAGCTTAGCTTGGCTTTCTTTTTTTTCGCAGTTGTCTCCGGTCAAACTAACATACTAAGTCAAAGCTGAGTAAGCCATTTTGGCTCCCCTAAGGACCAGTGCCATTCAAATAGAAGGTTGTTGATAGGAAGACTGTGAAGTTTCTGTTTAACCCATTTTCTTGTTCTCTCATCGATCTGATACCTTCTTCCTCTCACCCTGGTGTCGGCAATCAATGCTCATGATTATCGAGATGGCTGATTCAGGCTGTGTTTATAAGAGAGGTGGAAATTGTGAAGCAAGGTCAATGAGTTCTATATCACGTCACGCCCTACATCTCAGTGGGCACCACAGTGACTGTTCCCACTACAGTCCTACTGTCTCTGCAGAAAAAAAAAGGCAGATTCATTGTTCTACAAAGGAAACTAAGATGCAGGGAGAGGAAAAGCTCCGGGGGAAGAAAAATGCTGACCCACATTTTGTTGCAGCGTGCAATGGGACAATGATTGGAGGCCCAGCCTGACCATTTAATTTAACTAGCATGTAATCGGAACAATGTGTGTTGATTGTATGCCGCCAGAGTAGTTGTGATTAACTAAGATTTGTACTAAGGAACTCAACTTTTTTTGAGCAGGCTGTCATCCTGTTGAGTCCAGGAAATGGGACAAATGCTCAACTTTTCTTCACTCATAACCTGCACACATTTCTGCAATGCTATGCATTTTTAAAGCATGGGTAAGGAAACATCTGCACTACTGTGTGTGTGTGTGTGTGTGTGTGTGTGTGTGTGTGTAAAAAGAATGAGTCCTATATTTTTGACTCGCCCATTAGATGCTACACATGACTGCAGTTAGTCACCATTTTAAAACATATCCTGGAGTTTTCAAACAAAAAAAATCAGCATTTTAAAAGGTCTCTGTTTTAGGGGTTACAAACTGCTGGAGTACTGTGGACACTACGTAGCAAAAGTTACCAATTGAAAGTACTCATTAGTGTAGCAATGCAAACCTGTGTATGTGTTTGTCAGAGCAAAGTGCTCAGATTCCAGCTGATGAGCCCTTGTTGCCACACCAAGCTTGCATTCTTGTGAGGAGAGAGTCTTGTTAGCTTGATTTCACAAGCATTGTGGGTGTGTGTTTGTGTATACCTTTTAGCAGCAGAAAATGGAGAAGCGTGCAGGACTGGCTTGTCAGTGTGTGTCATTGAGAAGCCAGATGGATTTCAGGGGCACGTGTTGCTGGGCGTGTGTCTGCCGCTCCAGGAGCCTGCCTGGACTCAGCTGGCTTTAATCAACACCATCATTTACCCCTCTTGCCAGTAATCGGTGCACAATGGGTCCCCTCAGTAATACTCCCCTCCGCCTCTGCTCCCCCAACACTCTTCCAAACGCAGCATGGTGCTATATGTATTTAAACAGTCTCTCTTACACACATAGCAGTGAGAAGATGCATATGTGTGCATCCACACTTATACCAGCTCGTTCACTCATTGTCTTGCACATACAGTAGACACACTTAGATACATGGATCAGTGGAACAGTTTGGGTAATAATTTTGCAATCCATTTTTGTTTTCTCCTCCAAACAAGTTCGACTAACTTAGTGGTTTGACTTTCTGATTTTATATTTTTTACAGATGGATACAAACTACAAAAATATGATCCAAATTGTACAAAATCAGAGCTAACCTGTAAGTATTCTTTGACTATCTGCATGCAGTTTACACAGTAAAGCAACGTGGCAGATGTGGAAGGTGGGTAGATCATTCTGCAGCCATGATAGGAATGAAGTGACAAATTAAGATTGGGTTCTTATCAGTTTAACTTGGGTGTAATCTCTACTCATTGGTTTGTGTACATATATGCCTGATAACTTCCTGCAGACAGGGCTGCTTATCAGCTAAAGCAGTGGTGTGGTCCTGACCCAGCCCTGAAATTATGCTTTTCAAGGACCCTGTGCCTCAAATGTGTTCCTGTCAACCACTGAAGGAACTTGTTGGCAGAGCAGACAAAAGCAAAATCCATTTGACACTCAAAGTATGCTGCTGAGTAACTTTTAGGGAGCCCCTTCTCAGCTGGGGAACAGGATGTGGCAAAGGGCGCCTTTACTTAGGAGGATAGTAAATCAGTGTAATAACATGTCTGACCCTTCCCACCATATAAGAGGCAGCTGGACAGACAAACTATATGTGTGGTTGGATGGAACACAAGGCACGTGTGCTTGAGTGATGCTGATGGGTTGAAGGTCTACTGTTACTTGGCCTGGCAAGTTTTCTACACTGATACGTTACATAGTTTTAGGGGAAATCCTTTTGAATTTGCTTCATTTTTGGGATATTGTTGCTCACGTGATATGTGTTGGAATGGACAGTAGCTCAGAAGTGACTGCTCTGACCTATAGTACTGTAGAGATAAACAGGAAGTGTTTATTATTCTCCACATCTCTGGAGAGCTCATGAGATAGGTTCTTTGCAATGCTGTGCAACACTCAGCTACGTTTCATTCCATGCATCTACCAAGAAAGAGGGATTTTGCAAAAAAAGAAATGACAGCTTGTCCCTTTTTAGTTTCTTAAACTGTGGTTTTAGTTGGGTTGGTTGGACCCATTTTGGTCAAGCCAGACCAAAGGGTTTGAGAACAAAATTGTTGGGCTATTTTTAGGAAATCCACTTCCTGCTTTGTGAACAGTATTTCTTTGTCACAGTGACTTCAAAGTTTTGGTCAGTTGTTGCTTTTGCTATCAAAGCATTATGCAAATGCATAATTACAACAATGCTTTAATTACTTTGCTTATTTCTGCACATTTTGACACTAGCTAATTATCATAGCTCCTTGGGCAAAGCCTATCGTTAGCTTATTAAATTTTGCGGTGCATGTTCTCTAATTGTTTGAAGCTGTAACCTGCAATTTTGGCAGAGATGACCAACAAATCTGCCCCCATCACTGGTGCCTTCAGTCTAAGGAAATGTGACCTTGGCTGTTCCAACTGCACCGACTGTGTCCAATGTTGCCACTGGGTTCAAAGAGTTTAGCACCCTTAACAAGAGGTTATAGGTCAAGAAAAAGAGCGTAAGGCCATGGACGCAGACACACACCTGTTTACAGGGGGCCTCCTTTGCAGATCAGATGACTCCCAGATGTTTTTATGGAGGTGTGTGTGTGTGTGTGTGTGTGTCAGTATGATAGAGGTGAGGTAGCCCCTGCAAACTGATTGGACTAAACTTCCCATCACACTTCCCAGACATGCTCCATCATACATGGACAATGCTTTTGAGGGACGTAAAAGCCTTGATTTACATTACTTTGAATGGATTTTAAGAGGGGACACTCTTACACCTGGAAAAGCTCAGATGGAGGACTTACTCTTGCGTTCAGTCTGTGGTCAGCAAAGAAGGAACTCATTCTGAAAAGCCTCTCCTGAAAAGATCGGGCCCTTTGAGCGTTTCTTTTGAATGGCGGTATAGGAAATGGTGATAAATTGTAATTTCAGTTGTGCAGCCGAAGTTGCTCTCTGTGGAGAGAAGCCCTCATGTTGCCAGTATAATAGCAACTGGAATATACTGGATAAACCTTGCTTTTGAATGGAAGCATCTGGAAAAAGAGCAAGCCACTCTCCGTTCAGTTTTCCCATTAGTCTTTCAGTCTTTTTTCCCATTAGTCAGCCTCTAATCTCTCTTTTACAATTCACACACCTGGATTCATTATGGTTGATATTAAAGTGAAAAGAAATGATGTATAAGAACAAAAGTTACTTTGCATCAGAGAAAAGAGTTAAGAAACATTTCAAAATAGTTGCACTATGAGATGAAATTATTCTGACATTATTCAACGTCTAATAGTAATGGCCTTCATGCCCAAAGATCAAGGCATTACATCATTGGTTAACATGATGAAGCTGTCATGAGTCAGTCAGCGGAAAGCTGGACCATTGTCCAAACATCACAGCATTTAGCTGGCACATATCCAAGCAGACAGCAGAGGTACTGTGGGAGCAGGCAGTTGGGTGACCTCTGACCCTGTCCAGTCTGCCTCCGGGACAAAAGAGCCATTCAGATGCCCAGTACTTTTGCAAAACACTCAAAAAGAAAAAGACCTCAGTACAAATGATTTGAAGTCCTGTTGAAATACTTGTTTACTCTCAATTCAGATTGGTAAAGACAGGTGGATTATCACATAATCATGATGGAAGACAGGGAAGGGTTAAGGTAGAAGTACATCCTAGCAGTAGAAAGTAAGAATGTATACAGGAGGGGTGTAAATAATGAAGACAGAATAGCATGTCACCCTAACAACATAGTGACTACAATTTATGGTTTATGGCTTTACTGTCGTTAGGCTACTTTTCTGCGGAGGCTTTTGAAAGATGGATAGTATAGTGTTCCTCACTATCATGATTTATAGCCAACATACAATTAGACCATGTATAAAAATGTGTCCTCATGTTTATGCTGTCAAGAGTTCAGGCTTCTTGCAGCGGTGGTATTTTTCTCACTTGCAATTTATCTGTGTGCGGGCGTGAAATAAATGGCTGTGTGCAAAGTGCTGTCACAAGGAATTCCTCTCTTAAACACAACAAACTTATATGAGAGCTGCCTGGTCAAAAGAACCCCTAAAAAATACATTAAGGAACAACACGTCATAAAACATGACTGTTTGCCATGTTAGCTCTGGCAACTGCCAGTTTGGAGGAGGACTCTTGCCACTTCTCAGTGACAACCCTGGAAAGACCACTTCAGTTGCCAATATCTGCAGTTTTAAACACTACTTTACAGCCTCTCCTTCAGCTGTTTCTTTGCCCGTTATCAGATTTGAATGCTCTTGCGTATGAAAAGGTCTGAAGGAGAGAGTGGTTTATGAGCCTGGAGGAGACCACCTTGGGTGACCCACTTCTTCGTCTCCAATATTCCGTTCACCTTTTGTCCAACTCTCCACCATGTGCCAAGTTCCTTTTTACTGCTCCTCCTGACTAAATTCAGCACTTGCTAGCCAGACAGTGATTGTTCCTGTACTGTGAAAGTGATTTTTTTTGTTTGTAAAAGATCTCTACCTGGAATGCTAGTGGAGTCCTTCATCTGCTGCCTCACTGGGTACAGGAAGGTTTACACAGCAGCTCAGCAAGCAGCTCATTGACAAGTGAGTGGCATGTTGTCTGGAGCTACGTGTCATTTCACTCGGATACATATCTGCCAAGAAGAAAGCAGTGTCTGAGCTTCACATAGTCTGCAGCTAGTTGATCAATCATGACATTTGCCATCCATTTGTGATTTACCGTGGGTATACACCAACCTCACTTGCGTTTTATAAGAAATTATTCAGCGGGCAGTGCAAGGTCACTGGAGCCAAGTTTGGAGAGGCCATAATCTGCGGTCTCCTGCTTGGCAAACAGAGTGACAATGTAGACTTGCAGATGAGTGTGTAACCTCTTATTTTCTTCTTTTGCTAAATGCATGCTGTGAAAAGTGAAAACAAAATGTATCCTCAAAAAAGAACAGATGGACACACACACACACACACCCCACTACCTACCCACTACAACTCTTCACAAGCACGCCTAGCCCACTCCATTTGCATCAATAAGCCAATGTAATTTACCAGGCTGTGATAGATGATACAGGGGTAGCAGAAGTGCAATTAGCTAGACTGGAGCATGAGCTTAGACTATTCCTCAGGGTTTTTCCCCTTGGTTTTGGGGATGGAGATATTACCCTAGAGAGTGTAAAAGTGATGCAAACCTTGCTGTGATGCTGCACAGAAAAAGGCAGGACGGGGAAATGGACCTCATGGAGATAAGCTGGCTCTGTCTTAGACCCGGACAAATGGATGCGTCCCCAGGGCTCACTCAGGAATGCACTCAGGCATTAAGACTAGCAACTTTGTGTCATCTGTCTCCTGTCCCTAGAGAAAGATGACAAACGGTATTATGACTCCCCCTTTTTCCACTCCTTGCCATATTGTGTGTGTGTGTGTGTGTCAGTTTCACCAAGAAGGGATGGTGGTTATTGTATGCATTTGGGTCCTCCTTTTATAGGCTATGCAAAGCAGATGTATCTTTTTTTGATTAATGTACACTGTATTTTTAAAGTTGTGTTGTGGATACCAACTGTAAAATGCAAATGTTTTTTGTATCTGTTGATTACTCAAAACATATTCACAGTGCAATGTCATAGGAGCTAAATGTGTCTTGCCCCATGTCAAAAAAATCAAACAAAAGCATGGACAATCTCTACAATATTGCCCTTTTAGTTTAAATGGTCAGCTCTTTATCTATTTCTGCATTATATAAGCAAGTCTGGAATCAATAGTCTAATATTGATTAGAAATTACCATCAGACAAGATGTCACCTCACCCAACCTGTGAAGCAGACAAGCAGTCTAGAAGATAAGATCACTCAGTAGGAAATCAATTCGCATTTGACCCTTTTCTTCCAAGTGCTGGACAGTAAACGTAAACATGTGTGGCATCTAGAAATGTCAGAGAATTTGTATTGATCAGTCAGTTTTGGGTCAAGAGGCTATCAATAATGTCTTAAGGTCTTGCTGATTGACGTGTTTAAATCTTTTCCAGACACAGTGACTGAGGAGAATAGCCATTAGTGTTTGCATTCATTATGAGTTAATTTGCTCAAGTACCTCATTGGTAATGTATTACTTGAAATGTTGCACCTTCAGGAGTCTTAAAGAGTCTTGATAATATGAGATCCCTCATATTATCACAGTAACATACTTGAACTCCACTTCACAGAACTGTCTGTGGTGTGGCTCTCCATCTCCCCCCTCTCCCCCATCCACACATTAGATTTGGCTGAGCTAATGGTGTGAACTTGACAAGTCCAACCGAGCTTTGTACAGTCAAGCATCCCATCTCACCTTCTTCTCAATGGACAATGATTGGATCTCAGGGAATGCCTTTTCCTGTGTGCGTCACGGGTAATATTTTAATGGAGAATCCCATATTTGGCGTGTGTGTGTGTGTGTGCTTGCGTGGGTGTGTATGCTTTTATGCATGTGTTAGCATTGAAAGGACACGAAAGGAAAAGGGGTTTCCTTTTGGGCGTTGTGTGTGTGATATCCCCCCTCCCCCCCCCCACCCATTTTTTTTGTCTGCTCAGTGAGGGAATGCATTGGGTGGAGTTGGGATTGCGGGCAGAGCCGCCAAGGGTCATTTCCTTTCATCTTACACTCTAACTTGGCCACACACAACAGGCACAGGCACATACACACATGCATGCTGTACATGATTGCATTAATATTCACAGAAAATCCATCACCTTCTTGCTGACATCCACATAGATGCTGTCATACACTGGAGCTGGAATCCAAAAGGGGAGGGTAAGGGGGAGTGAGTGATCTAAAGACAGAGAGAGAGAGAGGGAGGGAGGGGGAGAGAGAGCCGGCACAATGTCAACAGCTCAGCTCCCAGCATAGTCAGCTGAAATCCAGAGCTCAGCTCAGAGAGGGGAAGCAGACACAACGCAACAGCTTCAGTCAGGAACCGTCGTTAGACTCAGCAAAGGCATGGAATTGGCCTCAAAGCACAAACTCCAAATGGCAAAAAGAGGAATCTAAAGCCAGAGGCTGCAGGAATGCTTTAAAGTATTCTTCTAACCTTGCTGTGTTGAAAGCCTTTTTTATTTTCCATTTCAAGTGACGCGACACAGGGACAATCCATCTCTCAGGGCAGCCCGTCTGAAGTGGGTAAGTAGGAGATACTTGATCTTGACACTGATACCAGTAGTTCCTGGTTATTGTTAGTAATAGCTACACTGTAGTGCTGTTCACCCAGTAGGAGGCTGTACAGATGTTTAGGGTAAACCAATGTTTGCACTGCTTCACACTGCTCAATCCAGCCAGAAAAACAGACTACTGCAGCCAATAAAATAAACATATGATCAGACAGTCAGCTCAGTAGACAACTGAGCAAGACAGAAGCTGGTGGGCAACAAGGGCTACTAATCCGTCTAAAATGATAGTTTCCAGATTTTTGTGTTGTTGTGATTAGAAGGAAAGTATTTTACAGTACTTTCTTTTTTACTAAGTCATAAACAGCAGCAAAAGCTGGGTTGTGAAATGTGCATGGTCTTTTATGTTTGGGTTTTCTCTCCAGTGGTGTTGACAGTATGCCTTATTTTTACCCCCATGTGTGCTGGTGCATTATATGAGCAAGGGTTTTGGCATTTTGGTGGTGGTCTTGAATTCAATTTTAGCTGAAATTGAGTTTAATTTTCTTTGGAAAACATTGCATGATTTTAAGAATGCATGGGGGCTCTGCATTATTGAGTGCTGGAGGAGTTAGTTGAAAGAGATCGATATCCACATTGAATTTAAACAAAAAAAGTTATGTGATGTCTAGTTCAGGGAAATGTTGGCATTTCAGGAATTGGGTGGCATTTCAGGGATGATGGCACAATGTCATATGTATAGGCACAGGCCTATTTCGGGTCCGAGACGTTGGCCAATCAACATTCATCAATCACACAGTCAACCCTTTGGTGTAAGTAATGGCCTGGCAGCTAGACATTCCATATATGCTGTATATAGCAACAACTCAACTCAATATGGAAACAGGGGAGCAGACTTCCACTTACCAGTGCAGCCTGCTTTTGCTTGTTGGTATTGTTTTTTTATGGACTACCCTTCCACATTACCCTCAAGGGAAGCCAATACAGCTCAGACCCACATAAATCCACTGTGTACCTGTGTGGAAGCATTGTCAATCCAAGTTGAGAGGCTATCATCTTAGCTGTAAACCTTTTGTGTTTGTTGAAAGTGCATGAAACATCAGCCTTCCAAATTTCCATCTGTAAAATTGGTTAGGGACACCTACTTTGGGTTTGCCTAATTACTTGTCAATGGAAAACATTCCAAACAGATATCTAAGCATTTTTGAACATTTTACTAAAGGCTGGCCTTCTAAATAACTAATCTGGGAGATAAAAGCAAATTCAAAAGGCACAAGACAAACATTGTTCTTGCAACAACGTTGATGAACCAGAGGCAAATCTCATTAATGTAGTCATAGGGCCATGTGCATGTTTTCTTTGTCTTTTTGCATTGTGAAGATAATATCCATTTCCACCTCATTTAAAGCTTACTCTCCAGTCTGCTGGAAATCCTTCTACACTCACGTGCGCCAGGGGGAAAGCAGAGTGACATTGCTAAAAGATTCAGTGTGGGAGGGCTTTAACGAAAGTCGAGGACTCACACGTAGCATACCTACAACCCTCTGCTGCCGTCAGCGCTCTCGGGGCTTTTCATATTTTATCGACCATTACGGATGCATGAACTGCTCTCTCAGGATTAGAGGGAGTGCGAGGGAGAGTTAGCGAGCGAGCGACGCATGGCCTTTTATCGCTTCATCCCTGCTGCTGACTGGCAGCTTAACGGCCTCTTCGTTAGGATAGGGACAGAGAGAAAAGGAGATGAGGTCTGTAAAGCTGCTTAAATTAAACTATCTGATATTTTGGATGCGATTATCATCATGTTGTATTTACAGTAGAGCAGTTACAGTGGCTGAAAAATCAGGGAGATTTTAGTAGTACGGTTGCTGTTCTTTTCTCTCATTCGTTGAGTGTGTTGAATGGCTCTATTGTATTTGTGCCAGTGACACACTTTTGGGGGGTTATGATGTGTAAGCATATCTCCTCTTTACAGTGCCTCATTTCAGTGCAGTATTACTGCAGGCTATTTAAAAAAAAATGCTGGTCACTTCAGAGGGCTGTCCCTATATGCGTTTGCTATAACTGTCCCAGAAGAGCATTCCAGACATTACCCAGAAGCCCTCTGTCCTTTATGCTGCAGCTGTTGACCTCTCACCCAGGCAAGATTAATGGCTTAACAATGCAGTGCCACTCACTGACATTGATAGACATATTAAGACCTTGGGGCAAAGGATGAGGCCAAGCAATGGCAAACTGACAAACACGTCTGTTGAGAACTGCTGAGCTAATCAGTGAGCGTTGTCGTTGGCATAAGTGTGTATGGAAACTAATTGGTAAATAGCAATAAGTTTTGTTTTTGGTTTGTTTGAAAGTTCAAAAGTTACCCCTTTCACTACCTAGAAGAGTTGGATCTTCTCAAGCATCTGTAAAATTTACATAAGTGCACTGTGTTGATGGAAAAGGCTCATTCCCTCAAAAAGACGAGACTCTGGGGGTGTTTGAAGAACGTGGAGTCTCTGGGAAATCCACCATCCCTTTCCTCGTGGGAGTCATGGTAACCAGTTTTGAGTTTGTACTCGTGCCAGTTTTTTCTAAATATATAATAACACGTCTTTAGTTAGACTGGGAGCTCATGACTCTTGCGTTCCTCCCATTTGAAGTAAGAAAATTACTTGACACGGTAGTGTAGTGCTTTGGGATTCGAGGGAAAAGGATGCCAAGTATTGGATTTCATTCTGAGCCCTGTTAATATGTGGGAATGTTGGGGCCTGTGGAATGTGGCGTGGCCAACTTTCTTCTTATTCCCAGTATTAATAGCATAGTTATCCCGATCCGGTCTATTTGATGAGCAGAGATGTGACTCTTGGGGAAGTGCCCGTCGGCCAGTAGAGAAGTGGGTCAGCCATGGGTCTGTGCTTCTGATGTTGTTCTCCCCCTTTGATATTACCTCCTTCCTGAGCCAACATTACCATCTGTATTGTCCGTCCCATGCCGCAACTGGTGTATTTTCCTTGTGCAACATGTGGATGACCTTCTGAGTGCAGTTACTACTACAAAAGCTGAAGCCTTAAGAGAAAAGATGTCAAGCAAGGTGCAAAACAAAAATGCACAAAAATGTATCCTGCTAACTAGGGCTGATTCATTTACTTCACCCACGTCATCTGCTTCTGCACGGGTTCTTGTTTCAACTTTTGTTCAAGCAACTCATGTCTGTGGTTCGTGGCTTCTATGAAGGGGTTTAACATGTTTATAATAATTTGCTTCAAATTGTAACTGTGCATGGTTGGGTGCTCAGGGGCCCCTCCACTGCTGCATGGAGCTGCTACATTTATTTTGATCAAACCAAAAAACTCAATCTAAAAGCATAGTTGTAACAACCCCCTGGTACTTCCTGTGGTCTCGTCATTATGAATGTTCCATCAGGAAATGTCTCTTTTTATTTTTATTTTTAATGAATCATGCTAAATGAAATAGCTATTAATGACATCCCTGGAGGATTGGAAACATCTCCCCCTCCTATTTTTCCAGTGGTTTAGTTGAGGCATTTCCTCTTTATGGGTGAGGTGGGTTACAGTGCCTCATGGCCCCGTTAAAACAAACGGGGCTTATGTTTGTTTTGAATGAGGCTAGAAGCCAATAAGTCCTCTGAGAATTTAAATGTTGGCTGTGAAACAGTTGACAGTTTTAAGAGTTTATGTTGTGAAATGGGTAAAAATGGACACAATATGAACACGATGGGCAGTTTGAACAGCTTGTCTAGAATTACTTGTTTGTAACATTCTAGTCCCCAGTGATGGAATAACAAAAGCATTCAAAAACCATTGTCATTTTTCCTGAAAGGACAATCTGTGTGTTTTCATATACAAGATCGGTAACCACTGTGCAAACCTGGGGCTACATATAATTACACTGTCCTTGCATTGGCTGACAAGATCTGTTTGTAAACAAAAGAAAATGAAAAATGTCTCTCTGTCCAAATGTGATTGTGTTTGCCTTGGAGACAGTCTGGGAATATTTAAGCAACAGTATTAACCACAAGCTATTAAAGTAATTAATAATAATTGTGGTTGTGGTCAATTTAAATAGAGGTACTTTAACTAATTCATTTCTTCCTTATGTTGTGCACAGTGCTGTCTCTATACTGTTTAACAGCCCCATGCATTGACTCAAACATGCCTTCTTAACGTTGTTTTGGTGCTATTGTTAAAACTTGATATATACAGTGACTAGAAACGTGTGGTGCTTTTGAAACTCTGTGCTTGAAGTCCATTGTTATGTTCTTTCAGAAGTATCACTTCACTATGAGGTCTCTGAGTGCAGGGTTTGCCACTGACCCAGACTATGTCCTGGCAACACTGTCTAAAGGCACCGCTCCCAGTCCAACAGCTGAATCGTTTTTCAGCTGTCTCATCCTTGCAGCTTCCCCTTTCTGATTGCAGGGCAGAGAGGAAGTAATTGATGGAGAATGTAAGGGAGGGGTTTGGAAGAAGGGGTGGGTTTCTGATCTTCTGATTCTGGGCTCTTCCTGGATTATGCACGTAGGCATAAGAGCACAGACAGCCCTTATCAGTAGGGCTAAAACCCCTTTTTTAAATCCTTGGAGAGGAGTGTTTGTGGATGGTTTCAGTAACCGCTTATCTTTTATTACTCACATGTAACACATTATAACATTATTTCTGAAATAATTCTCATCCTGCACATCTAATTTGTTTGTTGATTGCATGCCAATCCAAGAGGCCAAAAGTATTTTGGAGAGAGACCATGCTGTCATAGCTAAAAATAAGTGTCCTACTGAAGATCAGATGCACATGGATGCCAAAGCTAGGGGAAGAATTTTACAGTTGCATGGATTGAAAGAGCTATCCCTGCCTGCACTAGTCTACCCTGTCAGGCCCCAGGAGAATTGTCCACACCAAATCCTCTGACCCATTGTCCAGGTTGTCCAGACTCTTGTGAAAGCGCTGGCCTTCTTTGTGCTTTCAGGACGAGCGCAGGAATGCATCGCATGCAAATGTAGCGTGAAATAATGGTAGTTTCTCAACTGTCAGATCTGGTCATTTGTCAGTTGAGGCTGTAGCTCGCTGCTCAGCATGTAGACCTGCACCGGATTAGATGGGTGATGTCACACCTCAGGAATGCAAGTCCCAATGTGTGTAGAGGACTCAGTGCTGTGTGTTTCTACTGTACAGTGCATTTGTTTACAGTATGTTGATCATGGATGGATCTCATGCCAGCTGTTTCAGATCAATCACATACCCCCATTTCTTTCCATACATCTTGTAAACTGACCACCCATGTTGCTGAACTCAAGTTATTGAGGAAGTGATGCATGAATAACAGTTCTTTAATTGGTGTAAGACAAAGAACAACAAGAACAAACCGTGTGTGTGTGTGTGTGTGTGGGTGGGGTGGGGGGGGGGGGGTGGGGGGGCTTGCCGTTATGTTGCACTAATGTAACCCTAACCTATAACCCTTGGCACTACAGTGTGGCCTCTGAACAGGGCAAGATGTGTGATGTGTGTACATGGCTTCCCCAAGGCCTGAAGCAGCGGCTGTGGGTGGGCTACAGATCAGATGGGGTCCATGGGAGAGTGAGTTTTTAGTGTCCGAGGTGATTTGGCCCAGAGCCAATGACTTTGGAGGGGGGAGAAAAGAATTGAAGGGTAGGTCCATTAGTCATTGGACAGACAGGCAGACAGTAGAACGGGTGGGTAGGGCATGTTGGAGAGGGCATGTCTGGGGCAACAGCATCCAAAGGATGGCGTGGCTCCAATGTGTCCAATGGCTGGGTTGAATAGCTACTTCATGTCAAATTAATGAAGGTAAGGGATTCACTTCCACATCATGTGTCCTGTACACAACCATGACTACCAACAAATATGGGGAAATGCAGACATGTGCCAGTACAACACCATTAAGACCTGTTGGTGTCCTCTATCAATTCTTAGTGGTTCAAAAGACACTTAGGGTTGTGCTAATACATTGTGATCTGTCATCTGCTGTGAGTGTCCGTACCAATTTGAGATTTTGTAGTTCCACACCTTTTCCTCAACTAGAAATGATGGGATGGATTAGATTGCATTATTCCAATAAAGTTAAAATCCTTACAATTGTCTTTAGATCAAACTCGTCCTGTTTAAGGCTGGGATTTCTTCCTTTCACTGGATTTACATTCCATTAGTTTTCATTGTTACAGATGGAGTCTGCTGTTATTGTGCAGTATTCCAATTGTGTACTTGCTCATAAAGGAAACAACATTCGATCATGAGCTCCATATTATTATGTTGGATGGCTGTTGCACACAGTGAATGCATCCACTACCTGCTCTTGACTCTGACAGAGAAGCTACTTAAGGCATGTTTGCCGCCCCCCAGTAGTTGATATATGTGCCATTTTGAATGGAACTCTGGGAACTATACAATTAAAATCCACTTGCTTTTTCACAGTAACCATATGTGTCACCAAATCTACCAGGACTAAAATCTTAGGCATTATAATTGCATGGTGCTTTATGACTTCCAACACTGGCGTCAGATGTGTGCTCCTCTCATCTGCCGCATGCCAACAGCCAAACCAATGCCAATCCCTTTATCTACACTGCATTTGGCATCTTTTTCCTGCAATAGTTTCCCCCCCCCCCCCCCCCCACACACACACACAAATCTCTAGAGCTGGGTTCTTACGTAAGCCTGACTGTACCCTTCACCACAGCCCAGCACCCCGTCTTCATTTGTGGAACCCAAAAACAATGTGTATGCAACAAAATGTGTGCTGTAGGACTGCCTCATGTCTTTTATTTAGTGCATCTTTAAAATATGCCTTTTCTAACCCTGTTTTTGCGTGTTGTATTGCCGCTTGTTGTTTTTCATTCTACATTTCTCTTGGCTTCTTTTCTTTGCCTCTAGCTGGCATTAGATTGGTTCAAAGAGCAATAATAGATACCATTCATCAAGTAAGGGACAGGTAGAGGTACTGGGGTGTGGAGGAGGGAATACAAAAGCAGGAGGATGAAGGAGGAGAAAGTGAGCAAGATGCATTTTAATTCAGGAGCACGCTGCAGTAGCTGTAGCTTGAAGAGAAAGGAGGAGGGAAATGTGCAGAGTAAAAAAGGAAAGGAGAGACAATGTGTGAATGATGCAGCTTTTTTTGATTTGGTCACAGCATGTCCATTCGGGAGGGACGGAAAAAACAGGAGCTTTGATTTATATCTGATTCTGTATTTGGTACTGAAAGCATTGTGCTGTGACAGATGTTGGGGGAGAGAATTGAAATTACACAGGCACAGATGTTTGAGAGACTGATCTCTGCATAGATATACACCTCTTCTGCTGTCTCTCGCCCACACACACACATACACATACACATACACAACCAGCAACAGCAGCAGCCCGTCTCTTCTCAACGCCGCCCCTTCTTCTCCTCTTCCTCCTCCTCCACTGACCTACTTGCTTCCCGGCGCTGGGGATGAGGCGATGGGGTAGTGGGCTGAATGAGAAGTGGCAGCAATATCTCTCTTTATCCCTGCCTCCCTCCTTCACCTTCTTCATCTCTCTGTCTCTCTCTCTGCTCGGCTGCTCTCCAGACTCTTCAAACACTAAGCAGCCAGCATGCTCCCCTCTGTGCTTCAGGGCTCTTGGTGTGTGAGTATGCAAGCACTGCATGTGTGTGCTTACATCTCAACCTTGAGTGGGTGTGTCTGAATATTGAAACGTGTTAATATGTGACTGTACGGCTGTGCACACACAATGTAGTTTTTCTTGTAGTAGCATGTAAGCAGAAATTCTTGCCCGTCATGACGAGCAGTTAGCAGTGATAAACCTCTCTGCAGCTCTTCCTGCATCTTCCATTTTGACACACATGGTTTTAATTAGCACTAACCTAGCATATATAGATTCACAGGCTTTCACTCTTTCAGTGTTAGCTTCCTTTTTCTGTGACTTCTAATGCGACAAGACAAACATCTGTTTCCCAGTGATGAACAGGAGAAAGTAAAGAAATCTTTGTGTGTATGTGTGCGCCGTTTTCCATTTCACGAGCATCCGATATGTGACAATCGCACGAAAAAGATCAAAGGGAATGATTGAGACAAAAGAGCAAGTGTGAAAATGGAGAGCACTGCAAAAGTGTCAGAAAAAGAAAAATTAGGACAAACAATTAAAGAATAGAAGCCTAATAACATTTAGGAAAATTGTCTGTGCGTTAAACACACAGCTAAAGTTGGGATGTGGTAGCCTTGTGTAAAGATTGAAGACATGGGGAAGTGGCTATCTTGGCTCTGTCGAAAGTTAAAGAAATATATATATATATATATATATATATACACTACCGTTCAAAAGTTTGGGGTCACCCAAACAATTTTGTGTTTTCCATGAAAAGTCACACTTATTCACCACCATACGTTGTGAAATG
>JAVQJL010103232.1:0-14750 GCA_036024295.1 Nannoperca obscura
CCCCCCTCCCTCCACCAACCACACGTTTATCGACCTGCATCTGTGTTTGCCCAAGACTTCCTCGGCAAACCACATCAAAACCTTCCCGCCAAGCAGAGCGGTCTCCTGATGCACCGGAGAAGAATGCTAATGAAACCATAGAACAGGCAGACAGGCTCGCTCAGGTTTTTGGGGCTGTATCATTAACAGCAAGGAGAGACCTCTGCGCCCGCGGGGCATGTTTGATAATGTTCTCTGTGGTCCCCCGGATGTGGGCAGGGGCAGAGCTTTACAGGGCTAACCTGTTCTCTCTTTATTCCCCTCAGGATTACTGCGCCAGTAAGTTCGGTGCCATTGGGTTCCACGAGTCACTGAGCCATGAGCTGAAGGCCTCCGAGAAGGATGGCATCAACATGACTCTGGTGTGCCCTTACCTGGTAGACACAGGAATGTTCAAAGGCTGCAGGATAAGGTTAGCTTCAACACACACTGGCCATTGTAATTGCTTTTGTGTGCGCACTCTTTTCTTTTTGTAAAAGCTTTCTTGCACCTGGGATGAATTTGTCATCTGTAATTTTCACCACATAAAATTGCCTTCAAAGCAGCAGCTGATGGTTTGTTTTGTGTTTGGAGATATTATAAAGTAACCGGTGTGCCATTGGTCAGTGCACAAAGAGGGCGACTTTCCCAGGGTAAAACCCTCACCAACAGGTGCATCTGGGCAACCCCCCCCTGCTGCTGTAATAGTTCTCACTTTGTTTGATGGTTACAGTCAGCAGGTGACACGTTCTTTTGGCTTTACTGTTCACAAGAGCTGCTCACAACCCTTCTTTTAACCACTATCACTTTATTCATGGTTTGACCACAAGTTGATGTAATTCCACATCTTTAAAGTCTATTTAAACATGTTTAAATGAATGCACTTTAAATAAATTCAATACAAAGTAAAATGTCAACCTGAGAAAGCCCGGCCCACTGCAGTTTCTGGATGATTTCAATCAAATATAATTGTTTTTCCTTAGCCAGTTTAAGTAAATTTGATTTTACGTTCCCTGCTGATGTGATATATATTTTTCTTTCCATTCAGGAAGGAGATTGAGCCTTTTCTGCCTCCCCTGAAGCCAGAGTTCTGTGTGAAACAGGCCATGAGGGCCATCCTCACCGACCAGCCCATGATCTGTACACCTCGCATCGTCTATATGGTCAACTTCATGAAAAGGTGAGCTGCCCCCGACATTCTAATATTCTGTATTTCTTCCTTTCCTGCTTTGTTTCTCCATCAGCTCTCGGTAAACTATACTAGAGTATCTTGTGTCACTAACCTTATCTCTGTCCTGTCTCCACAGCATCCTGCCCTTCGAGGCCATTGTGTGCATGTACCGGTTCCTAGGCGCCGACAAGTGCATGTACCCCTTCCTAGCTCAGAGAAAGGAGGCCATGAACAACAATGAGGCGAAGAATGGGATCTAGGAGGGGGCGCTGTTTGTAACACGAACAGAGGCACATAAACCTGCAAGCATGAGGAAACAACCACTGAGGATGAAAATGGGGAAGAGGGAAGGAAAGACTGAATCTAGACTGGTGCACTTGCATTGAGCAAATGCAAAGGTTTACCATATTGTTCCTCTGGAACAAAGAAAGCTGTGTACTACACAAAGGATTTATTTGACTTTGTTTTTTTTTTTTTTCTTTTTCAAGTTTGTTTAAAGAAACCATGTATATTCTGTGTCACTAGTTTTGAAATCATACAGAAAAAGTATCCAATAAATAACTATTTACGTAATGTAGTCACCAGCCTTATTTAGTGTCATTGTGGAAATATACAGTATGTTACTGTACAAACAGTAAAATGTTTTCACTTTTATTTTATTTTTGTAGACATGCACTGTAATTTCTCTTTTTGTTTTGTTTTTTCTCTACACTGCCAGCATTCTGTGTAGGAAGGTTCAACACAGCATTTCGAACGGCCGTGTCTCCCCATGCAGAGGCTCCTTTTCAGTCAATCAGGACATTGATTTGCAGCTTAACACGGCTCTCATAACAGCTCGTGCCATTTAATATGAAGCAAAATGAATATTCCACAATTAAAGTTGACCATATTCTGTTGTTGCTGTTACAGACATGTAGCATATATGTTGATAATGAAGTCTACTTATTCCAAATGGGACATTTCAAGCCCAGATTGTGGCTGACTTAAATCATCAAAGTGGTTTCCAGTGTAATGGGACTCGGCATTGTCCCTTTTTAATGGTCCTGTTATTTTAGGTCTGCATTGTCTAACCTCTCAAATGAAAAGTGGACGAGAGTGTCAGTGACCTGGGTTGAGCTAGCATGTGTGACACATTCAGAATGTACTGCTTCGGGAGAAACGGAGAGGAAATACATTTTTATTTCTCTCATTTGTCTTTTTATTTTCAAGATCTGTGGTGTTTATATTGTAAATTTATGTTACCAATATTATTTGTTAAAAATAAAAAATAACCTCACATAGGCTGTAACTCCAGGTGAACCGCTGTCCCAACACTGATGTGTGGTTGAGGGAAATGCATTAAAGACACTAGCTTTTCCATTATTCTTTCCAAAGTAACACTTTAACTCTCCTGTCCATTGTCCACCTTGTCCAGTTAAAGTGAAATGTAAATGTATTAATGTTGTGAATACCCCAGTATCCCAAAATGATTGTCTCCACCATATTTGATGTATGAATATTTTATATACCTTTGGGACAACAAGAGTTTTTGAATTTCAACTACATTCCAATAGGCATCATTCCTTCAGTCAGTGTGATGGGCCTAAATTCTCTACCTCTTAATTTTTGCCTTTTTTTTTGACAGTATGACATAAGCCTCTTTTTTGTAATTTTCTGAAGACTGCTCCATAGCAGAGCAAATGTGGTTCCAATGTTTAGTGTCTGTACCTAACTTAAATTAATAAAATTGATTTAGATTATTAAATGGTGTCTCGTTATTACCTGTGAATCGGCATGTGAAATCTCAACCTGCATTTGACAGGAAAAAAGAAAATCTTGAAAATGACGACCTCGGTTGTTTTTTTACAACCACTCTTTTGCTTATAATGCTGGTGACCCAAGCTACAATTAAAATTCATCAGTCCTCGTAGTGGCTAGTATTGGTTATTCTGCATTCCGTGAATCACCACACCATTGTTAAGATGACACCCACCCAGCCCTTTTCTCCTCTTTATGACTACTCTTTTGACTAGTATCAGTGTCGCTGTCCTCTCACATTGTGCCACACCGTGAGTCAGGAAGTCTTTAGATATGGGTGTCGGCTAGAGAGAGCAAGAGCATTTGCCTTTGTGAGTAAACATACTGTATGTACAGCACAAGCACACTTCGTCTTTAAAGGAAAGGTCAGTCACACTGTAAATCACTTAAAAGGAAAGAGGATGCATGTTGTGAATCACAAAGATGAGAAGTGGGTCACATTGTTTTCAAGTTCATACAGAATATTAATAATGCAGGTTTTGGGTGGCCCAATGGTTAGAAAAACCCACCTATGGTTCTACCTGGGCTAAAGCCCAGTTTTGGCTGAAACAGCAACATTTCAACTGGAGCTGTTATGCAGCTGACCCTGACCTTTTACTTCCCCAAAGGATGCAAAAAAACAACAACAATTTCCTAATTGTTGACCGATAAGTATCACATTAAGATGTCATGAGCTACATTTGGGCTCACATGTTCAAACAGCTGAGTTGTTTGTGCTCTGCATGGCTGTAGTTGCCTTTGATGTCATGTCCTTGTGATTTGTCAGAAAATTGGGGGATTTATGCCATTGTGACCTATGGTGCAGTTCATATTCTGAAGTTACAAGTTATATGTGGCTGTTGTTGGGCTTGGAAAAAGACAGACTTGTTTTAAGCTTAATGAAAATGCATTTTTTACACTTTTCAGTTGGTTTTCTCAACCCATAGAAGAGCATATAATCACGGTGGGCTTAAAGACTTGGTATTGGATTCCCTCCAGACATTTTTTTAAATACTGAATGAATGAATATTTTGTCTAACACGAAAAAAGTTTAATTACCTGTTTAAAAAGTCTTAAAATGACATCTACTCCATCTCCAACATTGAACAATTCAGTACCTGAACTATAAATATGAAAAACATAATATAATATAATATAGTTCAAATACTACTAGACACAACATGACTCCTACTTTACCGAAAGGTCCATATTCTCAGTGTATGTGCACAGGAGCCTTTGTGTTTCCACATCACGCTTGTGTAACTTGCATGTTGGACAACGATGCTTCTAAACTAGCTGGGATGTCACAAAGTCCTGCTTATACCTCAACATGTAAAACTCTTATTTAAGATGATGATTATGATTTATAGACCAGCACTCAAGGACAAAATAGGTTTCTTCATCTATGTCCAATGTTTCTTATGTCGGGACTGAACTAAATCATTCCTCCAACAAAGTTTTACCTGAAAATCTTAAAGCCGTTAAATCCAAGATGGAGTCTGGGAGTTAAGTGATCCTCCACACATGTATCAGTGTGATAGCAGACACTCATCTCTCAGCATTACATATTGATTCCATGGTCAGTGACAGAGAATACACCCATCCTCCAAACTTTGATTGCTCTCTGCGAGTCTCTCGGTGCATTACAGAGATGCATGGAGATGTCAGAGCTTCAGCACACAGCGCAAAGTGCTCCTTTGCCGTGACTAATCAGGGCTGGATAAAGTTGCTCAGCGGCAGATTAGTTCTAATATGAGGGAGAGCTGTACTGACAGTTCGGATCCCTCTGTGTACAGAAGCAATCATCACAGAGTCCAGCCAATCCAAGACTCCGTGTAGCTCAAAGCGGCCTTATTGTGAGAGATAGGTCTTGATTTAAGTACACACAAAAATGCTTTTGACTCATCCAAGAAAGAAAACTATTAGGATTTTGGCTTGAATTGTTGCTTGGGCATTCATCAACATCTATAGGATTCCCCTCACTATTTTATCCTCCTGTTAATACAGCTCTAATTTAGAGGACTTCAAGGGGGTCAATAGCACATAATTCAGACGAAAAAATCAATGACTCTGGCAAGCGCCACAGCCCCATTGATTTTGTTCTATTTTGGGCAGTACGGTTCACTTCCTATATTGGCTGGTCAGAGCGAGGCAATTCATCTTGGGTCCAACATGGCCTCAAGCTGGTCCGCCACTACCTGAACAAGCTTCTGGAATAGAGATCTGCTGCTAATGTGTGTGAACAGCCTTGGCACTCCTCAATGGCTAGCAGATGTAGCTGCCAGCTGAGTCCATTAGTCAGTGGAGTTGAATTAGACCACCGCTGTCCCGTTCGCTCATTCATCTCGCTAATGGGAGGGAGCAGAGAGGGCTTGGTGATGCAGAGGCGGACTGTGTGCTGGAGGACAGCACAGGTGGTGGAGTTACATGTAGGAAGCAAGTAAAGGTTATGGAATGATGCAACACAAGCATGTGATAGATAAGGTGCACACAACCTATCCTTGTGCTAACAGTCCAGCTGAGAGTTGTAAAGTTAAAGATTTGGAAAACAAAAACAGTTGTAGTTATTCATTTGTAAAAGCTGGATCTTCAGATAGCACGAGCTAGCACGATGGACTTTTCTTACTGTCAACAAATCCAATGGAAAGACCAAAAGCTACAGCTGATTGATCCTAGCTATTTCCTCTGTGGGTAACATGCTTCATTATGATAAACATAGGCAGATACACTGTACACTGATGCCCCAAACTTCACCAGCGTGTTTTAATCCACTGTTTCAAAGTCCTCATCAAATGCACAACTTACTCCCGTTTTAGTAACATTTGCTATAAACTACAATGCCGAGCTGTTTTAGAAAATGACTGTTTTAAAAGGTGTAACTTTTCTGTAGGAATCAGTGGTTGTGGGGCTGAGAGCCTGAGGCAAGGTAGGAAAGTCAGGAAGTGAACTTCTGCATTATTGGTTTTGGTCTTTTTCTAGGATTTGTTGACAGTAAGAAATCAAATATCCTCAGACTTACGCTGTAATATAAGGGATACTGTATGAGACTAATGAGAGATGAGAAACCATGGTGAGCTAGAGTTGCCGATAAATCTTGAGCTTGGATGATTTATAAACTCATAAAGTACATGCTACACATTCTACAGCGTTAGATACAGATGAAGAGAGTTGGAATCATAACATACTGTTACAATTTCTAGTGCACGTTTGTTTTGTTGTTGGTACACAACTACGCAATTTGATGTAATTTGCTCATAACATTTTATTAGTCATCACTAAATAGTAGCATATAAGAGGTCAACTTTAACGATACAAAAAATGTTGTGAATTATGGGAAATCTGTTTATTCTTTAACACACATTTTTACTCACCTGAATGCTATATCAACTCCAGCCTATGCTCTTTGAACATGTGTGAAAAAGTAGTTTTAATTAGGAAGCAGTGCTACTTTTTTAAGCGGTTGGAGTGAGATGTTGTGTTTACACCTGTTGGGAGGAGACAATAAAGACACAAACAAACAGATTTTTTTTCCACATGAACTGAGGTGTTTTTACTGCATTTCAGTAACAGAAACAGCCTTATTACACATTGCACTCACAGCGAAGAAGACGCGCCCTCAATGTCAGTGAACAAAGTGATTCAAAGTGGCCTTTAGTGGAGGGTGTCTGCGTATCGTAACGCAGGGGCTCTCCGCTCAAAAGGTGCACTCCAGAATGCAGGCATTAAAAGCACCCAGTTGATGCCTTGGCGAGTCAATACAACACACACAATGGGTGTAGATGTGATCGACAAAACTGTGGGAGGAGGGGGGGGGGATCCACTGACACAAAATCACTGGAATGGAGAGGACTTTTCATTCACTGGAGGACATGCAGTCACGCCCGTACTAAACTCTCTGGAGTTTGGACTCTACGTTAAAAGTTGACTGGCATTAGAGAATGTGCGCTAAAGACTAGTCGCTGTCAATGCAACTGGCCTCTTTTTCTTCATAAAAAGTACAACTGTGGCCTCCGCTGTTGGTCAGGTGATGCTCCAGTGATGCTATGCCAGTGTGGGGTCATGTTAAATGGGAAAGTTAGACCCGTTCAGGAAGCAAAGGTTTGTCCAACCTTCCCTCCTGCGTGGTCAACACTTCTACGGATTACTGCTAACACCAGTTTGTCCTTTTTGTCCACATGAAAAAACTTTTTCTGTGTTATTTTTTGGAATATGATACTCTTGCAAGTCATACACATCCATATAGATAGATGAACTCTTTTTTTTTTATGTCAGCATACAAGGTAAGCTGGGTGACTATATATGAAGACAACAACTACAACTTTCACAGCACTGGCATTGGTTAATTTTAAATACAGTACTCAAGCATTGTTAGATTAATAAAACAAAAGAAAAGAAAAACAGAAACATAATACCCCCGAAAAAAATAAGCTACTGTACGCAAGTTGGTTTCTCCCCTAAAATGTTTCTTTTGTATTTCAAAGGCATGATGTACATATTTGTTTTAACCATAGCAACAGACATTGATCCAAAGGGAAAATTGTCTATGCAGTGTATCACTTTGGATTTCCCTTGATTTCATACAGTACCATGCATTTATCTCATTAGTTTGTGTTCCATGTATTTATTTTTTTTGTCCTCTAAATTTTGACTGAAATCATCAATAAACGTGTTAAGATAGCGTTGTCTTCACATAGACTCAGGTAATGGTGTTTTAGTCGGTCATTTCTCTGTGCACATCCACCCTATTGCATGTTGACAGGTTGTTTTGCAGGATACAGTGGCCATCGTGGGGTGGGGGTGGGTAGAGAGGGTGGGGGAATTGTGGGTAGTGGGGACACCGTGGGTTGCAGGTTATGGGAGATCAGGGTGAAGGGCGGGGTGGGTTTGTCAGGTTTGTGTATGTCGAAGGAGGGGTTAGGGTTGTCAGCTCCTAGACGACAGCCTTTGAATCCTTGCAGACCTGAGTGGTGGTGCCTGAGTTAGTCTGTTTAATGTCCGTCCTCCCTCCCGCATGGTTCACTGGTCTGAAAAGACAAACAGAGCCATGTTAGGGCAGGTGTTCAAGGACTCGAGCAATGTTGCTAATAATCAGCTGCCTGTAATTGATATTATGTATTAAGATACCAGGACGCCCTCCGGAGTCATTCTTTCAAAATACGTCAAGTGATTCTTGTAAAAGAAAACCGAAGTTGCTGCCACTGTTACAGAAGTCCTTGACCTGAGTCTGTTTCATACTAACTGTTCAGCTGTGGCTCCTGATTTTTTTTTTTTTTTTAAATCAGAAAGGAGATTCTTGTGTGGCAGAGCAGCGAAAAGAAAAGCAGCTGATTTGGAGGAAAGATGTGTATTTTCACTTTGATAACTGCAATCATCTGAAGCCTGATGACCAGAAATGTGTTAACAGCAAAATATGGGTGAGTTAATGAGTTTTAGAGTCCGGGAGGGGAAAGCCGGAGTGAGAAATGAGCGATTAACTGCTCAGGTGAAAGTGCAACTGCTGCCATATTTGCCCCTCTCCTGCGATCGTGACGTAAATGAAGCTGCGGTTGCCTTTCCTCTCTTTGTTCCTTTCCTCTGTCTCTCTAAAGGAGACACAGGGCTGCAAGAAAACAGCCCTGCCTAAACTTTTTTTTTCCCAGGGCACACCTATTATGAAAATACTCCAGAAATGCTTGATTTCCTCCCTGGTTACCAAAGAAAATCCCATAGCGTTTCTACTTTCCGACTCAACTCTCCGCCATCATCCTTCCTCCTTCCTTCCCTCCCTTGCTTATCGTGGAGGAGATAGGGAATGAGGGGAATGGAGGGGGGGTGGGGTGGTGGTGGTACAGTAGATGGAGAAAGCCCTCTTTTCTGTCATGACTGAGACTTGGTAGTGATAGCCATCATGCAAAGTGTGGAGCACTGACAGCGGTGCAGTGCATGTAAATATATACGCCTACTGTTGGAAGAAAAATGTCGAGCGGAAATGTTGGACGTGTGTGTGGGTGGGGAGGGAGCTGATGAAGGAACAGCCTGCAGCGCTGAGGATTTGCAATAAGCCAAATTGGCGCGCACACACACACGTGCACACACACACACACATACACACACACGTGCACATCTGGCTCCTCACTAGACAAGCATCTGTCCACCGTGACTGGCGCGATTGGTTAAAACATCCAGCACTGTGTGTGTTTGGCGTGATCCGTGTCCTACCGTACCTTGATGGGGCCGTCCACCGGGTCCAGTCCCTGCTCCGACAGCTGTTTCAAGGCACTTAGAGCAGCCTGAGAGGAGAGGGAACAACAGATGGTCGAGTGAGTGAGGGAGGACAAGAAGGAGATTGGGTGGGAGGAGAGTGAGTGTCACCCTTCAGCTGCTTTTCAAATAACACTTACTCTGGGAAACCTGATGCCAGCAGGACACTTTCCCTTCGCTCTCTGTTGTCTTTGGCTCCTCTCCGCTGACTGTTTATCTAGCGTTATTGGGTTGACATTTCCACTTTATGTTTTGGCTGCTCTGCATTTTCCTAAGTCAATCTGAGTGACATCTGTATTCTCGGTGACCACAGCTAAACAAATAGCAGCAGGTCTGAAATACCTATAAATCATACACGTAACACAACACGCAGAATTATCTCATCTGTGTAGCCCAACAACTCACAGTAAATAACCACAAATGAAAATAAACATTTGTATTGTTAATTGTGTATAATGACTTAATTATGCTCAATTTGTGGTTCAGAAGGGAAGCTTTAAGTGCAATATGACACTTCTCAGCCTCACACTATTAAGGAAATAGCTTGGTATTTCATAATTTCATTTCACAATCACAACCAGCCATGTGCAGCAATAAAAAAAAAGCAGCTTCAATAATCCACCGGTGCCTGGTGCCAAGCCTCGATCAAAAATCCCATGTCATTTCCTTCCCGCTCATCGCCTGCCTGTCTGTGCCAGCTAGAGGGGCTGATGTGAGGAGGGTCCGGCCTGCTATCATAATATACGCAACATGTGTGGGAGGCGAGAGGGGGGAGTGTAGACTGATGCGCATGCTATGCGGGGTGAGACTGGAAGACAAACAAAATAACAAATGAAACCTGAGAGGCAGAGGTGTTTCAGTCAGATTTTCGCCTTCGCATTGTGACAATGTAACTTGGAAGTGCTGATCAACTCCTGTAGTGACACGGTAGTTACGAAACAAGTATCGTCACAAACAGAAACCACTTGTGGAGCACTTCTGGAAAAGAGCTGTTCAAGAGTGCCAAGACGGATCGGTCAGTCTGATCTTAACCAGGTTGCAGGACCGACGCTGACAGAGATCCGTCCTCCATCCTAAAGATTGGCCCCAGATGTGTTTGCCCTCTCCCCCTTTCTCGCCGTCTCTCAGTGTGGACTGAGTCGGAGCAGATGGGGTAGCTGGGGGATACATCTCCCAGCAGCACTGACACGGCTGGGTCTGACCGTGCAGACCTCTTCCTTCCATACCAACCATCGTGAGTAACCACTGTTCAAATACTGTAAATATTAAAGGCTATCAAAAAGAACTCAGTCTGTCATTGTGTAATCATTCTGTCTGATAAGGATCTAATTGTCCTTTTAAAATTACAACAAACTCTTGAGTTAGTTATGCTGAACTTGTAAATGCGCTCACAAACCTTATTTGGGTGCCTATTTTTATAAACTAGAACTTGGGCTGAAACACTCTGAAGCTTAAAAGTAAAAAATGTAAAACCCCTATAAAATCCAAATATACACATCTGGTGCTACAGTGGTCAGAATCCTTAACCATCCATCATCGGTTAATCAGAGTCGAGATAAGGCATCCGTGGCTCTGCTCAGTGGATGAGTGAGACATGACGACTGGCTGAGTTTACTTCATTATGGAGCCCACCGACGTCAAAAAGCACTTTATTCTTATTAGTTATATCACCTACTTGGTGCTGACAAAATTAAATTCTCCTTACAAGATTATCTGAATGGGAGACATTTGGTTTTATACACACAGACAGAGACGTCTCCATGTGAATAACGTTCTGCATTTAAGCTCATATGCACCGAGGGGAAACGTTAATCACGGTTAAATCCTGAGAAAATATATATCCCACTGCACGGCGTATCAATGTGTCTGTATGGAATGCAATATGTAGAGGAGGATGCTTGCGCCCAAAATCATTTTCAAAGCGTTCAACTTCAGATTATGAGTAACATAAACCAGGAATCATAATTTATGACCGACAGGTGCAAGGGTCAAAATCTGGTTTGTATCCATCAAATTGAAAAGAAAAACAACACAAAAACTAATCCTTACAGGTACTGAAAGATCTGCAACAATATAGCAGGACTGGTTTGAAAAATGCATACTGTTGGGTTATTACTTAAGCCCTTTCTCCAGAGACTCAGAAATCAACTGGAGTCCCTCTTAGTCTCTTAAGAGACAATTTATGGTGCAATGTGTTGTTTTCTCTGCGAAGATCTGACAACCAGCGAGATTTAGAGTTTGAATAGAGATTTAAGGTGACAACCCTGTAGAACATGACAGCTGAAGGAATGTTTTCACAATTACACTGTAAATAAACATAAATCAGATCGGGAGAGTTTTGATTAAACCATTTTTATATGTGTCATGTCATCTCACAATAACGAGGACTGTCCACACATACTGAAGCGGAAAAAGTAATTAAGATAAGAAGGAAACCTAATGCAGCAAGATAAATGTAGGACACATGATCAGGTCACACCTGATAAACAACAGGGAGGGATCAATCTCCGTTTTCTCTGGTGACCAATAAATTGTAATCACTTCCAACCTCCCCATGATTACCTCTTGTTTGTTGTATTCATTCGGTTTGGGACCTTTCTCTCGCTGAGTAAATAGCCAGAGCCCATCTGTTGGAGGGTGGTGGTGGTGGAGGGGTGACTGGAGATAAACAGCCATAAATCAGGGGCTCGACGGTGGCAGCGCTGCTGATATACGACGGACAGGCATGAGTGCTGTGGCCAATCCCTGGGCCCAGAAGCTCAGCTCAGCACAGAGCCTAAGACAAATACTGGGACAAATACTGGGCCTATCTGTGGGAATGGCAGCCAGTAAAATCATTATTTCTTTAATGAGATAAGTTGGGCATCGTTAGAGGCAGCCGCTACACTGACACATCAACACCAGAAGAGTATGTTTAGTCTGAGGCCAGGACAAGCAAGGTGGAGGTGTTCCATCTCTGTCATGGAACAAAGAGAGAGTAAGAGGTGGGTTAGGAGACAATGTGCAGAAAGCCTGCTGAGTCATTAACAAGAGGAGAGGAATGGAATTGCGAAGGCTTTCAAAATTGATGCTTAAACAGAAACAAATGGTTAATTGCCCACTAAGAGCTTTACCACCTTTGAAGGCCGGGTTAAGCTAGAAATAAACTAAATTGTTGTACATGGTGTCATACCACATCTGAAGGTGTCTGTTTATACTTCTTCCAAAAGGCCATACTCGAAGGCGAGGTGAGTTCCACACACCTGGCCAATTGCTGCTTGAAGTGTGTGTGAATGTCGGGTTCAGAAAGTTGCAGAAATTGTCGGACGCTTCTGTTCGACCATCCAACAAGAACAACAAGTCTAGTGGAAGCCTAAGGCCATGTTCAGACCAACCTTAGCACTACGTTAAAAAACTAAAACAAATAGTGACTCATTCACTTCAATGAGACCACTGCGTTGGCACAGCAGGGGTGCTGCTGCTGATGCAGGGGTCTCCAACAACATAATGTGGGGGTTGTTTGTCAAAAAAGTGTAACCTTTAAAAAAAAAAAAATAATACCTTAACAGCATTATGACGTTTTTATCTAGCAATCATCAAGATAGGAAACAAAAGAATGTCGTCAGAGTAACTTTACAGACTTATAAAGTCCTGCCTCACAGTATTATGAAACATTATGTAGGGTTTTTGAATCTGATAACACTTCAAACTCACAAAGTGGATTTGACAGCATGGCCATACCAACGCAGCCCCTTGAATTTGCTCTGGAACAAGATCTGAAGTCACCCTCATTACTCCCTCTTCACCTATCCTTTCCACACCTCAACTTTAGATAACAAACCCGCACTCGCCATCAATCCAAGACCGGGAGAACAACCTGAAGCGCCCCACAGCTATCAGGTTGGCTCCCAGTCAGCTATCTAGCTGTCCCTAGTTCAAAGGCTTTGACAAACAGCGGTCAAATGTGACGCCGTCTGAGCAGGATCTGCGACCGTGGCCAAGCTCCTGATGTGGAGTGACAAGGCCGGCTCATTTCTGGGCCTGCTGCGTTCTTAATGGCTTCCTCGACAGAGGCTTCGCTTCTGTCAGCAGCTTAGCCAAACAAAGGATCAGTCCCCCAGGGGTCCCTGGTATTGGCCTGATGGATCTGATGGACCGCTAGGTCACACTGACCCTGACAAATCAGACCCCTGTGTCAGCTCTCACTGCTGGACTACTGGGTTCTAGGGAAGCAATGCAGACAATGAATTGGACTGGCTGGTGAAAAGGTGTAAAAAAAAAAGAAAAGAAAAGAACAAGGGAAAGACACAGGAGAGGGTAAGGCTAAAAAAAGAGCACAAAAAAAGAGAAAAAAAGAAAGGTTTGGTGGGAAAGGACCCAGTGAGAAGAGGGGACAGGAGGATTCGATCCTTCGATGTCCATCACTTTACCCTCTGGCCCTTAGTAGCCATCAAAGACACCAGGGAGGTCCTAATGAGGTGAAGACCACCATCACATCATTCAGTCTCACATACTTGCATCTCCGTCTCTCCTCCTGCTCTGAATCTTCAGAGTAGAAGAAGAAAGAGAAGCATTAGCCTATTTTGCATGTTCTGTTTTTGGCTTTATCAGATCAGATCCTGCCTCTGCTCTGCTGGAGGCCAGATGAAAGCAAAAGACACCAGTTTAAGGTTTAACCCAATGACCCAGTCTCAGTAGTACAATGTGGTATTTCCCCTTTTACCAAGCAGATCCAGACTCCCAGGGCTTTCTCTGGCTCTGTACAGTCAAGCGGGACTTTTCAAACCCGTCCCTAATCTGTAGTCCTGGCCAGGAGCATCACTAGCAGCCTAGTTTCTTTGATCCTGCATCATTGTGCAAGTCATGTGTTTGGAGGTCCACATTATCCAAGGGAGCATGAGGCAGGAGAGAGGGAATGCTTGGTTTCTTCTTCAGAAACATTCTTCTTGTGGTCTTTGGCAGGACTAGAAACCAACAACGCTCAACAACTCCGCAGGTGCAATAAAATAAACGCATGTGGAGATATACAAATGTTAAAGGCTGAGTGGTGAGGTATTACATGGTGTCATGCAGGTCTACTCTACGTGCAATGTCAGTTAGGCACTGTTGTTGGATAGACATGACAATGGCTATGACTTTGTTATAGCTAAAGATATAAATCTTTCATGAGCTCCAGCAAACATAATAACTGAATAACTTTTGGCTAGAAAGGGGAACAATACATCATTTACAAGAACAATATTGTGAATAAAATTCACAAAACTTTCGAGATGCACTTCCCCACTTCTACTAGGTACCACTCCACCACAGATATACACAGACCACACCATTGTTTCACAACCACTTCCAGAACAGTTTCTTCTCAGAACTCGAGACAACGCTGGGGTGGATGGACCGTAACCCAAACTGCTTGCTTTTGTTTCCTCAATTGTACAGTCACCATTCATCCTCTTATTCTGCAATAAAATGCTGGCTGTCAGGTCTTAATAATGCTAGAAAGAGTCTGATTAACGTCGGGTGGCTGGTACTGAGCTGCTGTGGGGGGTGGGGGGGGGGGGGGGGGGGG
>JAVQJL010103233.1:0-17492 GCA_036024295.1 Nannoperca obscura
CCCCCCCCCCCCCCCCCCCCCCCCCCCCCCCCCCCCCCCCCCCCCCCCCCCCCCCCCCCCCCCCCCCCCCCCCCCCCCCCCCCCCCCCGCCCCCCCCCAATATGAAGGGATGGAAGGAATGTAGAAATATAAAATGACGGGAGAGAGAGGACAGCAGAAGAGTGAAGCACTAACGGAAGAGACGAACAAAGTGAAATGATGAGGAAAGAAGAGGAGGAAGAGGAGGAGGAAGGATCTGGAGGAGAAACAAGACAAACAGAGGAGTCACTGGTGTTGGGAGTTTTAAGTGCTCGGTCACGTAACGCTTTCTGTGTGGAAAATGAACGAGACTTTGAACTTCCCAAAATAAGTCTAAGAGGCCACTTTGCTTCTTTGTGGAGTGACGAAGACAGATCTTCAGGAATGAGAAGATGTGCAGCAGGAAGGACGTGAAGCTGCCTGCGAGTGAGTTTAAAACCTAATTAAGATTCAGGGATAATTTGTCCCTGAAGATGGCTAGTGAAGCTGTAAACGGGCTGGCCAACAGAAGAAGGGACGTGTAGAAGTGCTGTTTGGGACGTTTTTATGTTCAAGTTTAGGGTCCTATTTATTTTAAGACCCTCTGTCGGTGTTTTAGGAGCAGTGAACACCCTGGAGGGAGTGAAGCAGGAGTAAAAAGGGAAGGGCAACCCAGACCAATCAGCTTCACCACACACACACACACACACTAAATAATAGCAGTCTTATTATTTAAAGTACTTGTGTATTACAGCATTTCAAGATAAATCATCACTATTGTGGGCTGCTGAGGACGTTTTCTGGCTAAAAATCCATAAAAAGCAGTCCTGTCTCATTCAAAGCAGAGATCAAAGAATAGAAGTGATGATTTCATCATTTATATCCACATATTTGTGTTTAGGACAAAAAAACAACAAGTTAGATTACAAGTGTGTGATGCTGATCTGTTTAAATAATTAACTGCACAAGTTTCCATCAGCCTGAGTCAGCTGGACGTTACCAGGAAGTTAAGATGCTGTAAATGTTCCGTCCCTGTTTCTGACAAACGCCAAAACTACTAAAACTACCGCTGAACCAAAGCATGAAGCCGTCCCTTCTGTCAAAGGTACCACTGCTCTAAACACACATTTCTGTTTTAGTAGTAAGTATATAAATATGTTTGTGTTCTGTCCTGAATGCTGCCGTATCTCCAAACTTCCAGATGAGACGAGTCGTCGTTTGTTGGCTTTAGAAAATTGCGCTTTTAGCTGCTTTGAAAAAACTGTTTCTGGTAAATAACAGTCATGACAATAAGGCTATTGTAGTGTGTGTGTGTGTGTGTGTGTGTGTGTGTTAGAGATAAGACTCCGTAGCAGCTAGTGAATAACTGAGTGTTTCAGGGAGCGAGACGTGAAGTGGGAACTTATCAGTCCGAGTGATTGACTGTGTGGCTGAGTACTCGTGCACGTTTGTGCGTGCACGTCTGTTCAGTGCAGGAGGTTGAACCGGGGTCTGAGTGAGCGTGTGACGGAGACAAAGACCAGACGTGGTGAAGACGACTGGCAGCTCACCTGCTCCAGCGCCAGCTTCTTGTTGGGCTGTCCGCTGATGAACGGCTGCAACCTGCAACACAAACCACAGATTCTATATTTAAACTTTTATCTTCATACATTTCCTACATTTCACTGTTTTAATTGGGGTTTGACACACAATGTAACACTCCTACGTTGCTACTGTGCATCTTGGATTAAAAAGCTGCCACGTTGCACAGAAGCGAGGAGAGGACGGTCTGGATGGTTAACAAGAGGAATGAAAGTCAGAAGAGCAACACTAACAGAGTTAACCACTTGAAAATAGCTTTATTTAAAAGAAAGAAGGTGTACAGAAGTACCATTGAAAACACAGGAAATCCCACATCCCTCCCTGCTCGCTTTCATGACCTTGAAGTCGTGTGGCTGTAGAAGATGAAGGCCATTATTCACAAAGTCGTGCAGTCTGAGGAGCCGGCGAGGCTACAACCGAATTAAATGTGCAGATTTTATGAACCTCTCCAAGCCTGAAAGTAATGATGTTCATTTCCAGACGTCAGAAGACAATAACATCTTTCACTGTGCGGAGTACAAGTCATTGTTCAGCTCAGCAGCGAGGACACTGAAGGTTTCTGCTCGGCTTCCTTTCTCACTTACGCCACTTTCTTGTCCTTCATTTCCATTTCCTTGTGTTTGAGTTTGTTGCCTGAAGCCGGCGCGACAGCACGCGACTTCAGGAGCTCGTAATCTTAATGAAATCCTTCGGCTCCACCGGGTCAACAAAGTCTTGTAATAATGACTGTGACTACATGAATCTTTCATGTAATCTAAAGTACAAGCAGTCTTTGAAAAGAAGAGCCTGAATGATACGGGAAGAACTGTTATTGATATTGTCAATACTGCTCTCTTTGGTGCATCTCTCCAATAAGCTAATTTCCAATCCATCAATCAAAACGATCAGCTGAGGTGTAAACCTCGTTTTTGTTGTTTTATGAAGCTGGACCTGGATCACCTGGACCTGGATCAGGTGTTTGCTGAACAGCCTCATGTGGCCGTTCAGAACGACTAGAAATGGCTACAAACTAGCTCTTTTCTAACAGCTAGCTTTAAGCTAAATGCTAAAGTCTGCATGCTAACATGTTCAAAATGACGATGCTAACATGCTGATGTTTCGCAAGTTTAATGTTTAACCCGTTCACCATCTTAGTTTAGTGTGTTAACATGCTAACATTTGCTCCTTTAGCATTAAACAAAGTTCAGCTCAGGCTAATGAGGAAGACAAGTATTGTTTGTGCTGACCTGATGATGGCGCTGCAGGAGAAGTCAGAGGGTCACAAATGTTACTACGATTCAGCATCAGGACCAAAGAGGTGGATCCACGACTAGCTCATTTAAAAATCCCCCCCAATCATTTTTTTACGGTGCCTCATTTGAAACGAGTACCGGCTCCGGCACAAATACATGTGGGTATCACAGCAGGCTGTGGGGGGTGACACAGTGAAATACATCATTATTGTAATATTAATAGTCAGTGGAACTACAATTATTGCACAGCTGGAGATATTATTTATATATAGAGATAGAGATATATAGATATCTATCTATATGACAGTCTGGATTACAAGATTTGCTGTTGACACAATAAAAAGGTCGAGGATTTCAGTTTCTTTGAGTCTCTGTTGGCTTCAGGCGACCGCCTCAGACTACGAGGAAACTGATGAGAAGCAGAGAGAGGAAAAAATAAAAAATAAAAAATGGTGTGAATGTGAAACGAGCCCAAACGGTGAGTGACAGGCGGCCCGGCTGTGTCTGCGAGCACAATCTCTTCCTCGACAGTCAGAGATAATCAGTGATCAACGCACCACCGGCAGTAATTCCTAAGCAGCCGTCCCAGCGTCCCAATGGCTGGAATTAGCATCGTTCCCGGAGGCTCCCCGCCCCCCCGCCCGCCCCTTTCCCCTGCCCACCCGGCCCGGCGCTGAGATCTCCCCCCGGAGGCTTACAGTAAGTGCTCAACTCTCGCTGATAAGAGCGAGAGAGAGAGCTTTTAATTAATCTGCTTTAACCAGGGGAAAGGGGGGAGGTGAAGGAAGAGGGGGAGGATGGGTAACAGCGAATGTGGCATCTTCACCCCAACACTACCCCTTCTCAAAGCTCATTAGAAAATCTCAGGCAGGGCGGCTGTGAGAACTACGGCCCCCGGTACATGTGCTGGACTACACTCGCTCCCCGGGGCCCTGACCTGGACACACTGGGGGGGGGGGGACCAAGAAAAGACGAGAGGAGGGAGAAACAGGAAGTGAGAGAAGGAAAGGAGAAAAGTGTGGAAGGAAGGAAGGAAGGAAATCTGAGTCCCTTTAAAAAAAAAAGATGTTTGACCTGCAGGAGACTCCAATCACACAGGGATCAATAATCAATCCAAAACAACCAATTCCCCTTCATTCACTGTCAGACACTCGTGAACAGGAGCGACCAGGTGGCTCATTGAATATCGAGATGATGTCATCAATAAATTCATTTGTCATTTCATTCATTCATTCGAGTATTTTTGCGTTTCGGTCTGAAAAAAAAAAACCTCGACTTCAGGAACTCAACGTTTTGATATTTTACAGAACAAACAGTTTATAAAAGTACAGATGATAATAGATTTAAGGTTCACTCCTTATTTTTATTGTAAAGAGGACAAATGGGACTCTGTTTCATGTTCACGCAGGCGGGCGGAGCTTCTTCATCACCTGCAACAGAATCCATGTTTGGTCCTCAGCATCACCAGCGGTCGATAGTGAGGAGGGGTCAGAGGTCAGTAGTGAGAGGGTCAGGGAACATCAGCGAGCCTCCAATGATCATTACGGTGAGAAATGAGGGTTACAAGAGGGTAAACGAGGCCAGCAACGTGACTCTGGATGGTAATGGGGCAGCTATAGTCGCTATTTTATTTTTTTTTAAAGGGTGAAAAATGCTCATCAGTTTCCTAGAGTCCAAAGTGACGCCTTCAAATTTTGTCTGACCAACAGTCCAAAGCAAGAAACTACAAAGAAAAGCAGCAAATCCCCACATTTAAGAAGCTGAAAGCAGCAAATGTTTGACATTTTGACTTAAAAATGACAATAAATCTATTTTTAAATGGAATAAAAAGAAACTTGACTGAAACGATCACGTTAGAAATTATGAAAACACTGTGTGGTCATTTAAAAATCACACACACACTGACTTCCTCCTGCACAGTACTACAAATATAATAATTTCTAATTCTTACTGACACACACACACACACACACACATCTCATTACTACATCACATCTCCCATGATTTCATTTCCTGCGTTGGATATACATTTAATATAACCTGCCCTGGTTATTTTATAACGGTGCGGCGTGTCGAGTCTCCTCTCATTTACATTGCCTGCCGTGTTTGTGTGTCTTCTTGACATTTTGTTGTCGTTTTACTCGTTAGCGTCGAGGCGACACGTTTGTTTGTGATCGCGCTCGCTGGTGATTGCATCGGTTTGTTTTTCTTTAAATCAACTTCTGTTTGCAATCACTGCCTCTGTTTCTGCTCGCCACGCACACACGGACACAAAGCAATCATTTAAAAAAAGGAATAATTTCATTTCTCATTCAATAATCCAATTAATAACAGGACGAGACGGAGGAGGAGGAATAATCTGCAAACTGGGGGTTGAATGAAATTAGTTCTGCGATGAGCTCGGATGTAAATAAATGATAATAATAATCTGAGCTTCCAACTTGATTTTACAGCTGGGGACTGGATCCTGAGAGGCAGGCACACGCACGCAGGCACACACACACAGAGAAAGAGAAACACGCGCACACACACAGAGAGACACAGAGAAACACACAGCCTCCTTCAGCTAAATTAAATCAGGCATAATCACAACTACCCCACACACGGTGCCCACTCATACTTTGATACACAAAAGTACACACACCCTCGTATAAAAACACACAATAGATTCACTCTCACACACAAACAGAGTTGTGCAGAGTTGTCTCCATCCAGGCTGCAGTGCATTGTGGGCCGGTGTGCAGCTTGGCAGGAGGAGACGCAGATTCAGCCAAAAGAACTGATTGTGATTTCTTCTCCTCTGGCCGGTCCATCCAGCACTGACCCCATTCAACACACACACACACGATTATATAGATGGCCACGTGTGCACAAACACGCACTCTGCTGCTATACTTGTGAGGACTTTGCGTTGAGCTTAAGTGCTGAACAGATCACCTTGAACGAGAGAGAGTGTGTGTGTGTGTGTGTGTGTGTGTGTCTGTCCATCAACAGAAAACAAGAAGATCAAGTGTTCTGACATGTTGGACACCAGCAGAGACTTCTCGCAGGGTTACTTGGTGAAGTGCTGTAGCTGCTGAGCTAACCGCTAACACCCTCAGGTTTTATTTCACGCAAACTGTTTTTAAAGAACTTGCTAACTGTCAGTTAACTAGCATGAAATGTCAGTTAACTAGCACGACATGTCAGTTAGCAAGTTAGTTAGTCGCTAATGTGACAATAAGATCATGCAGTTTGTTCTAAAAAGGCGTATTGGGGACCAGTTTGTACTCCTGACACTGGATGTGACGCACAGCTAGCTTAGCTTTGATAGCTTCAAGTCCCCAGAGTTGGAGAACTGATGCTCTGATCGCCCCGATTCTACTGAAATGAGTTCTTTAACGCTGGTGTGATACTGTTTGAAAGTGTTTGATACATTACTAGATACCAAAACACTTTATTTTGAAGGTACAATCCTTTCTCTGTACAAAAAGAAGTTCAAGCTACCCACTGTTAAAGATTACAAATCAAGATATAAGACATTCAGTGATGCCAGCTGTTGACATTCTTCGTTCTACGAACACAAAAAAACAGCACTGAGGTTCGATATCCAGCCCAAAATCAAGACAAACTGTTTTTGAAATCACTTCGACACACAAAATAAAAAGACAAAACCAACTCAGAATTTCAAAATGAACACCAGGAGATTGACCGCTAACAGACAACCATTCAAGCCAAATCAAAATCATCAATATTTGTGACTTAAAAAGCATCAATCAAGTTAGAAATCCCAAACTTTGTTGTATGTTTTTCCAGTAGTTAGACTGTTTAACGAGCAGACAAGGAAAGTCCCTCATTTTGGGGGGGATTTCCATCACTTTCCCCATGCTAATGACTCACACACACACACACACACACACACACACACACACACACACACACACCCGTGGCTGTTTGATGAGAGCTGTGACATTTCTGCAGATGGATGAGATTTCTGGGTCATTTAGCGCCCGGCTGCGCTCTGCGGCGCTGCGCTTGATCTTCGCAGATATTTTGGGGACCGTGACTGGTCTTGTGAGCAGAGATTAGCCATTCATTGAGACGGGTGGCTGTTAATGGCTGTGGGCTAAACACACACACACACACACACACTAATAGTAGATGACAAAAAAAGACGTGCAGTGCAGCTTTCTGGGAAAAATGTGGTTGAAACTGAAACGTATCACAAAGTGTTATTAAATTATGTGTATGAGTGTGTGTGTGTGTGTGGTCAGAGGCTGGTGGCGTGACCTGAGGGGAGGATCACAGTGTTACACACCACTAATCACACAAACGTGGAGGATCACACACTACTAACACACACACACACACACACACACAGAGATCAGTCATAAAGTCTGACAGATCAAAGGGTTAACATGAACATGATCTCTCTCACACACACACACACACACACTCGTACTACAAAGAGAGCTTGTGGCGACAAAGTCACACTTGATTTTCTAAATAAACTCTTGAAGTATTCGATGTCGACAGGATTTGCTCGATGCTTCAGTAACAGAAACCCTCAGTTACTCGTCATGTGACCGTCTTGCTTTAAACTCTAGCTGTGTTTACACGGAGCCTAATATTCCAACAACAGCTCAGTCAGAATGAAAGTCTGACCCGCTCCGGCCTGATCGACAGGACAATATGAATTCATCCGCTCGTTTCTCTCTTGGGTTATATTTCCAGCAGCCTGGACGCTTCCGTGTGCAGAACAACTGTGCGCATGTCAAAAGAGCTCGATTCTGATCCATCGCTTTATTTAGCAGCCATGAAAACACTTGAGTTGGAAGAAACACTGTGTATTAGCAGGCACTAGAACTAACTGCAGGCTTTGATGTCTTCAGCTTCATAATCCACTTTTCTCTCCTTCGCTTTTAAAAAGAGGACAATAAACTTTATCTGCACTCGACGCGACACTCGGGTCCGAGCTGGACCTTTACACAGACGAGCTGTACATGTGATGACACCAACACTAACAAACAGCAAAACTACTGAAAATATGAAGACAAAGTCAATAAAAACTGTTTAAAACTATAAATAAAAAATGACAATAGCTATAAAAGTGATACTTCTTAAGAAAGTCAGTCATGTTTTAACAAATACATGTTTTCATGGTCTGGGCTCGAGGATAATTTAGACAACAACGTTCTTCAGTTTGAACGTGATGTTCAGCCTTCAGCTCAATCCAGGATCACTTTAGGATGCTGAACCTGCAGGACGGTCCTCTGAGAGGGCGGAGGTTCTCCACGACCAAGCATCAAACTGAACACCTCCATCTCTTCAGGTACCATGGAAACCAAACGGTCTTCCAGCCTCACGAGCTGCTGTTAGCTGCTAGTCCTCTACTCCCTCCATGTAGAAAGGTAACAGTGGTGTGGCCACACACGAAGTACGGTTTTAGATATTTGCATCAGAGCCACATTAGGCCACAGTTTGAACTGCAAAATCGAATTCACGCCACATTTTGCGCCGCATGCAACGCCGCCATCGACTTGCGACACAAGCGTGCAACCTCATGACGCCAAAGACAGGAGCCTTAACTTTCAGCTACAAAAAAAAAAAAAGGGTTAATTTTTTATTTCAGGCCTGTTTTTATTGAGAAATGGGGAAACCATTAGCAGCAAAGACTCCTGCATCCTGGGAAGGAAACCTTCCTTAATTAGTATGCAGACATTCTTCTACTTTATCAAAAGGAAGCGAGCGTTTAAAGTGGAACGAGCTTCCCACCCTCCGCAGGAACCACATCGTCTCAGTATTCAGGTCCAGGCTTCACCTCCACCCTCACTCCATCACCGTGTTCATTTACTTCCCTGCAGCCTTTCACTCATGCAGTCCTCCTGAGAGCGAGCCAGGTTACTGCCTGTAACTCGAGCTCATGATCACGTGTGGGCTTTGTCTTCGGTCCCGTCTCTAAACGGCGCTTTGTTGTGTCTTTTGTTTACGTGGTGGACGTGTTAATGATTTCCTAGAAAGGCAGAAGGCCTCCTCCTATTCTCCGTCAGCTCACCTCCTCGTCTTCGTCTCAGCTGTAGAAACTGTGAAATCTTCCTGTTGGATCTCTGTGGTAACATGCTGTGATGAGTTGTTGTGCATTTTAAAAAAGGTGTTTCGTCTGATTTAAACGTTTTTAATGTAAAAGTTAAATTCAAAAGCCATTTTATTCAATGGAACTTTGTTCAGGGTTTCTTCAAAAGCATTAACTGGTAGAAAAAGGCAGATCACCACATTAAGTCTTATTCTCATTAATAATTAATATGCCAATTATTCTAAAATAGCAGAAAATAGTTTTAAAAACGGTGATCGGTGTCCCAGAGGTGTGTTCGACAAAGATCATCTATTTCTTATGGCTTCAAAGAAGGTAATAAAATCAGCAAATATTCTGTGAACCTTGCATCCGTCCTTTGCTTGAGTATTTAGCGCCTGTGTGTTGCGTTCATGCTCTGTCACGTTAATAACAAGCCGACAACTGAACAGGAAGTGCTAGTCGAGTGTGACATTTAGAAATGTTTGTCTGAACGTTTGTCCACTGTGTTTCTATTTGTATCTACTTATTGCTTTATTTGACATCTCTATTTTCATTATTCAGGTTCACAAGGTATTTTGGTTTCAAATTATTTGTGGTTTTTATAAACATTGTAATTAATAAAGATGAACTTAAACTGAATGCCTTTCCCTACAGAGGTCACCATGTCGAAATAAAGGAAACAAAACATGGATATGAATCAGAAACTTAAATATTTGGAGGATGGTGGTTGCAGTATATGTTAGCATGTGGCCCCCGCGGCTCTCAGACCTGTAAAAGTGGCCCTTAAGGGTCTCTTAGTTTTGCTTGTTGGAGGTGCAAGCTCTCCGCGTGACAGCAGCAATTAATCTGCGCTCAGTGGGAGCGTCTCACTCGCAGAGGTCGGAGGTCAAACGGCCGTCAGCGGCGCTGCCCGCTGCGGCAGACTATTCGGCAGACTTTTGTCTCCATGGCGACCATTTACAGCAGCGGGGAGTGGCTCCCGACGCGCAGTGAGGCCTCGCCGCGCAACACGGAGGTCACATATAAATCACACACACACACACACACACACACACACACACACAGCCCCCCCTCCCCCCCGGATCCTGCAGCTCCACAAAAAAAAATGTTATTGCCCCTAAAAATGTATAAAAATACTTTTGTTCTTTTGTTTCTACCTTGTGCACAATAATGATATGGGAATAATAATGATATGGGAATAATAATGATATGGGGATAATAATGATATTGGGGTAATAATGATATTGGGGATAATAATGATATTGGGGAAATAATGATATTGGGGTAATAATGATATTGGGGTAATAATGATATTGGGGGTAATAATGATATTGGGGGTAATAATGATATTGGGGTAATAATGATATTGGGGTAATAATGATATTGGGGATAATAATGATATTGGGGATAATAATGATATTGGGGTAATAATGATATTGGGGTAATAATGATATTGGGGATAATAATGATATTGGGGTAATAATGATATTGGGGTTTGACTGCAGACGTGTGTTGCATGTCACACTAACAGAGAGAATTAACTAATTAATTAATTAAAGCCACAGCCTCACAAATTCTAGAAATAAATAATCTTACAAAAGAAACAAAAAAATCTAAATGTGACTTTCATGACTTGGAGGACTCAACTGGAAACATTTGGCAGCGCTGTGAGAACATTTCACCCCTTTTCCAACAGAAATCAACCAAGTCTTGATTAGAAATGTGAGAGAATAGGAAGCGTTTGCGGCGCCGGCTGCTCAGAAAGCAGTGTAATCCAGGATCTGAACACACTTCACTCATCAAAACACACAACAAGCCAAAAGGCTTAAAGGTGCCCTCTGGAGTTTTCTTGTAAACAATTCAAAGTTATGTTTTCATTCAGCGCTTCGCACCAAATTGCACTGTGTTCATCCTTCAGGGAAGGAACGCATGTCTTTCCATTTGCAAAGCCAATCTTTCTTCTTCTTTAACATGTGAAATCAGACATTTTTTACATGCTAGCAGTCTTCTTCTTCACTTCCTGTCTTGGCAGGATGCGTCTCTTCTGCCTACAACAAATATCCCTCTCTGCTCCTCATCCACAGCACATGTATTAACTTCTAACTCGCCCTTCAGCCTCGCTCGCTTCTGTAACGCTTCACGGCTCACCCCTCTCTCATGGTTGATCGTCCTGCCTTCCAGACTTCTTCCTCCCCCTCTCCTCCTCTTCTTCACCGGGTCAGACTAGGACAGATAGAGCTGCTCCTTCACTTTCCTGCGACAACCAGCAAATTTGACCTCACATCTATTCATCTCAGCCTCCCTCCTGTCTGTCTGTCTATCTCACTTTCCATCCTTTCACTCGCCCCCCCCCCCCTTGCTTCCTTCATTCATGCACTCCACCGCGACTCTCTCTCTGTTAGGCTATCAGTCTCTGCCGGGCTTAGCGGCTCGTTCCTAATCAGCTTACTGCCAATGAGACTAAGCCTGAGCTGAAAAGGCGATTGAGGGAGGCCGTTTAGCCACTGGCTGACAACTGGCAACCGCCGGGGGGGGGGGGGGGGTGGAGGCTGGGGGGGGTGTCAGTAAAAGTTAGCGGGGAAGGGGAATAAAATATAAAAACGAAACTAATATATCATCTTGGGTTTTAAGAGAGGAGCCCGACTTGAGAGTGAAGATAAAGAGGGACAAAAGAGGACGTCTCCCAGTGTATCGGGTGTTAAGGCGTCTCCGGCTGCTAAGCGACGCCGCGGCTCCGTGAGGCCGTGAACTACCACAATAGCATCAGCTCTTTTATAGTGTCAACATTTTTGGGTTGCTGGCCGGGCTGTTTTTTTTTTTTCGGTGGCTAAGCCGTGTATAAAAACTGGGATGTTTTCCAAATGGCCCAGTTTTAGAGTTCCCCCTCGAAATTCCAGGCCTGGCTGTGCCATTAGTTACAGTGCGAGGCTGCAGAACAAAGGTTTGGCCGTTGAAAGCTGACTGGATGGAAAAGGCTGCAGAGGGAAAGCTGCTGTCGCTGCTGCGAGCAGAGCCGGATGTCCACAATCAAAGAGATGCTCTCATTTCTCAGCGCTTCATGAGAAACGGCTTCGTCTGAGGCGGGTGGGGGTGGGGGTGCTGCTGGTGCTACGAGCGTCTCTCTGGATGAGTGTGGAAGCTAAAGACCTAAATGTTAATGTGGGGAAATGTGCCTGATTTGAACATGTGACCGGCAGCGGAGCCTATCAGCCTCTGGCAAGTACTGTCATGTAACGACGAGCACGTCACGGCATCACGGGCCGGACTGAACTCAAACACACGGATTTATACGTTCCTCTGTAACCATCGTACATTAAGTCAATCTTAATTCACAGGACGTTTAATGAGAAGGATGTTTAAATTTAACCTTCAGCTGAACCTGCAGAGAGGACTTTTATACTCAAGTGGTTGTAAAGTGGTTACTCGCAATTGAGTTTCTTTACTTTTTGGTAATGCTACTTGCTGAATAGTCATTTGTAACTCAGAAAATAAGTTCAATTATCTTCTTCTACACTTCTAAAATACTCATTAAGCCTAAAAACGACAACTTTTAAAACTAACTTTTGTCGTATTTTAATTCCAGAAACAAGCTTTTAATCTCGTCAGGTGGGTCTGCTAACGTCCGCCACCATCCAACGCCTCATTGGTCACAGTTTGCAGAGGAGGGGGGGTGGTGAGGGGGGGGGGGGGGGGGCCGCACGGGGAGATCAAAGGCTTACAGGGAGGGGCTGCAAACCACTGACAAATTATACACCCTCCCATAACACAGCTGGTCGCAACAGAGAGAAACATCCCCTTCGATCGTTGGTGCAGAGCAGGAAAATATGATCCACACTGCAGACACCACCACCACCACCACCACCCCCCCCTCGCTGCGGGTGGAGATTTAACTGGAGCTGCTCCAGTTTTTCCTGTTTCTGCAGAAGTTTTTCAAACACACGGTTGACTTTTTGACTTTCTGGCGACAGCTGCTCCGACACGCTGAAAAACCAAAATGGGAAGTATTTCCTTTTTCACCCCACCCCCACTCCACCCGCTCCGCTGCCCCGTCCTCTGGCACCGCCTCGGAGAAGTGGTGGCAGCAGCGGCAACATCTGGCCAGAAAACTGCTGAGCTCTCCAGTTCTTTCCCTCGGCGCTGGCTTCGTCTGTGGGACCGATTTACATTTCTGGAAAACCAACACAGACCAAAGCGGTCGCCCTCTGAGGGGAAAAAGAAACGAGGAGAGGAATTCTCTCTTTTCTTTTCTTTCTCCAAAAAAAGCTCTGGAATCAGACAAGTTCTCTAAAAAGACAAGAAGGGGGGGAATAAAAGAAGCTTTGAATGGGAAAAGAACAGATGAAGGAGCAGAGAGGGGAGGAAAAACCATCACTGGAGGGCAATTATCTGGGCTATTTCTGGAACACTGCTTTTCCATCCTTCAGCAGGGATGGAGGGAACAGAAAGGGTCTGTTTGGCAGCTGGCTGGAGGAGGTGGAGAGACAGAAAGTGGGGGTAAAAAAAGAAAGAAGAAGTGAATGAGTGCATGGGACGTATCTGAACCCAGAGACTGTCCCGCACAGTGAGTCCAGCAGGACTCTGCTGTCCCTGAAGGGTCCAGTTAGCAGGAAAACAGGAGCAAAGAGACAAAAGACGAGATAACAGAGGGACAGAGATCAAGTCTGGTCGTCAGCTCAACACACTGAGTCAGAGCTTCATTTTCCAGGTTTATGAAGAGAAAGATGAGCCGACACCCTGAGCTCAAACAGGAAGTAAAGGACACGGACACGAGATGCAAGCGTTCGATAACCTGAAGAGGTCGCGACATGCCACAATCTGTGGCGTTTCTTCAGGCCTCTAAAGACAGAAAAGACTAATGGTGAGGCGGGTCGAAACAACTCAACAGTAACTAAGTATATATAGTAACTATATAGTTAGTTACTGTGCAGCATACGCGTTTTAGCTTCTTTCAGCTTGTCGGTTTGTTTTGGTTCAGTTTCACAAGCTCTACTAAACCCACTGGAGATCATGGAGCACCTGAAGAGGCTTCATGTGATCTACTAAATAAAAACAATAAAAAGTCAAGCAGCTCCGACTCGCCACTTCCTGTTTACTAAGTGGTCACAACGATCCCGCCGCTCATTTTCAAGTCCTGCGATAAATCTTGGCTGAGTGAACGGAGGCAAATTTACACCATGTTTTGTAAAGTGTAAACACTTGAAGCGGAAAGATCAAAAGAAGAGATGAAAGACGGGAGGAGGAAATACGACGGAGGGAGCACAAGAAAGGCAAAGAAGTCGTTAGCGAGTTGCTGAAGCCCAAAGCAGGAGCCGACCTGATGGTGTGCAGTGATACAGCGGGCCCGGAGCCGCCGCTAAAGGCTTTTAACTGCCAGACACGGCGAGGATTAGAAAAGTAGGCGAGAGAATAGAGGATGGGCGGGAGGAGAGAAGAGGAGGAGGTCAGGAGACGGATTTAAAGTGGGATGAAGGAGACAGAGCGAGAAAGAAGATGGGAAATAAAGAGAGGAAATGAAGGGGAAAGAACAAGAAAGCAATAAGGAGGCGGTGAAGGGAAGATGTAGAGAGGTCGATCACCTGAAGCCGGGATCAGACCTGGAGGTTTACACTCCGCGACAGCTGTTTACACCAAAACACAGGTGATGTCGGCAGAAAGCAGCTTTAATGTTCTACATATTTAAGAGCAGCACACTGGAGCACAGTTTAGACTGTGATTAAAGCCACGCCGCCGCCAGACGATCCTCCTCATGTCACCACCACCACCTTTAAACTCAGTTTGTAAAGAAAAGGCAAAGAAACTACACAAACTCTCCCAGCAAAACTAATATTTTATCATTTGTTGTCAAAGTCTGCAGCCACTTATTCAGAATGATTACAGTTTGAGTCTCAACACTCAGGTTTAAGGGTCCTGCAGGTCAAACACACGTACTGATGGAGGGGCTACGTGCTGTTAAAGTCATGACACGGAGTTATTTGGCTACGAAGCGATCAGGGCTTTCAGGAGTTCAATGTAGAAAGTAGAAAATAAACATTTAGCTGGCTGAAATGTCATAAATGTGACATGTGTTGCATTTTACTATCATCATATTTTAACCCACCTGCCGTTATTACATGTGTTTGTTGAAATGTTAGGTAGATTTGAATCATCCGTGACGAGGTAACATTAGCTCCTCAGCACGTAAAACATTAATGATTTACAAAAATCACTGCCAATTAAGTATATATATATAGTTGTGCTTTAAAGCTTTAAACAAGATGTCAATGAACGTCCGACACGTCCAGAAGCAGCAGGGAGACAGGAGAGGAGACATTAGGAGACAAGAGGCTGATCTTCAGAGCCGAGCGAGAGGCCACACATCTACAAGAGCAAACCCTCGAGCGGAGCACCGCGAGCAGCCAGGAGCCCGGAGGAGGAACCAGCAGAGGGAGGGGAGGCCGGAGCCGCACAATGCCTCAGTGTGGCCCCTCGGCGAGGCCTCGAATCAAGGCACAATGGGCTGCACTGTCAGGTCTCCCCGACACCAGGCCTCTCCTCTTCTTCCCCGACCAGCGGCCTGCTCCGCCACCGCCGGGCTCAAAGAGGCCACTCTGCGCTCAACGCTCGCTCTCGTCTTCCTTCTCGTTTTGTTTTTCCTGATTCCAGAGCGGGAGATTATGACCGTGTTGCTGCTCGCTGGGCCGTGGGGCATTTCCTTGTTCCTAATGGCTGCTGGGAAGAGCTGCTGAAAACCCAACAACCGCAGGGGGTGAAAACATTGTTGTGCATTCAACGCGACAAAGTGCAGAGTTCAGCGATTTCTGGATAAATGGATGGAGCGAGTTTCCATTCAGGAGATGAAAGAAGTGAAAGAAAGTGTGGAATGAATGATTCACAACAGAGATGCACATGAATGATTCATTGACAAGACAGGAGTGGATTTTAAAATTTCAAAAACAGGTCGAACACTTCAGGAAAGAAAAGCGTCCATTCTTAAAAACAAAGCCCAGCTCGTGTCCAGTGAAGCACCAAAGCGTCAAACTGGAGACAGTCTCTCATTCATGGAGCCCGTCGGCTTTCCAAGGAAGAGATCTGCCGTTCTGGCAGCAGCCGTTAGCCAACTGGAGCTCTGCTGTCGCTGCTGCGTCGTGTGATCGCAGCTTATTCAGAAATACTGAGGTCAGATTATGTGTCCAGATACATTTCTATCTGATTTCTAGCTCGTCTTGTCGGATTTGTTAGTCTGAGGCAAACTAAAGCCACAAACTAACGCAGAACCGTCACATATTAATGAGATTGTGATCCTGGAAGGATTCATCTGGTCGAGCTCCGTGTTTTCACTGAAGGATGAAGGAGACACTCGAGCAATTAGCAGACACCTCCTGCTGAAGTGTCCTCGAGCAAGACGCCGCGTGACCTCTGACCTCCCAGCGGAGGAGGCGTGAACACAAAGGCAATTTCCCCACACGACGATCAATAAAGCGTCACATTACCCTCCTCTAAACGGGAAGTGCTGTAATGTGTCATAATTCTTGTCATCAATCATGTGGTCGGAGGACGAGTTTTTATTGATTTATTGTTTTTATTGATTTTGGGTCGTTTTCAGGTTTATTTTCCATTTTTAGGTTGAAAGTTGTTACTGTTTCAGATTTTCTGATCTGTTGTATTTTTCTATTTCTGGTCTGTTTTTTTGTTTATTGTATTTTAGTTTGTTAGTATTTTAATTTTTTCTTTAATTTCTTGTTTTTTGTATTTTCTTGTAGGTTTTTTTTTTAATATTTTTTCCAGTTTGTCAGCGTTTATTTTCTTTGTGTGTTTCTATTTTTTCCTTTCTGGTTTTCAGTTGTCGGTAACATGACCTTCCAATGAATAGTGGCTGGTTGAAGATAAAAAATGAAAAATGCCTGTAGAAGCACATGATTACAAAATAAATTGACCCCCCGTCCACACACACACACACTGGAGAACGAACCACCACCTCTGGGATTATGTACGAGCCTGAACGCAGCACAAATTATCATTAGCACAATTTAACTTGACGACTGCTTAGAGAGAGAAAAAGCTTGAGGGGTTTCCACGTTTCATATTTTCCATGACCTGTTTTCCACTCGTGTCGAACACACACACAAACACAAAACAGGCTTCGGCCTCAATTCTTAGTCGGTGATGTTTTTATCCGTTTACATCCCGTCACTGAGCGGAGAGCCGGGTGACAGACCCACTTTGTTAAAGAGAGATTTATAAATACATTTTATTTGACTTGAGAAAAGAGAAGAAAATAAAAAGACTCCAAACTGCAATAAATTTGAAATAAACACTCTTATCAAACTCGTCATGGTCAGAGACCAAACGGTGACTACCGGAGAAACTGCAGCCAGATGAGGAGCCACAGAACAGCTGCTGTAAAGCCTCGACATGGTCCCTAAAACCAACACCAACACAAAGCGGTTTAAAAACAGAGCCAAAGGAAACCAATTTCCACCAACACCAAACAAACTACAGAAAAACCTCTCAGCTTCTCTCCGCGCTGCAGAAAACCCATTAAACTGGTCTGAAAGGATCGGTGAGGGGGGGGGGGGGGGGCAACAGTTCCTGGCAGAGAAGGTGCATCTCGGGGTAAAAAGAGAAAAAACCACAGGAGTACAGACCCAAAA
>JAVQJL010103237.1:0-12218 GCA_036024295.1 Nannoperca obscura
GGGGGGGGGATTACACGGGGCGGCATAAAAAAAAATAGATATTTATCACCATGTGTGTCTGTTCATTAGAGTGTTTCACCAAGGCTGTGTCCTCCACACGTTGCCACACTGTCTGGCCTATTAGAGAGACACGTGGGGAGTGTGTGTGTTGTTTGCAAGTGTGTTTGTGTGCGTCTGTCGTTTCAGGTAGACTTAGGCGGTCCGTTTAGTTCCTTTCTGGTCTTTTCCATTTCTTATTACGGACCCCTGGGCTCTCCTCTCCTCTCCTTGGCTCTCCTCTCCTCTCCTCTCTTCTCCATCTCTTCTTTCTTGTCTCCCCTTTCATACCACCGTCTCTTCCCTCTCCTCTGGAGTTCAGAGTCTGTCCATCTGGAACATCTCCCCCCTCTCTCCCTCGGCCCCGTCCAGGCCGAGACACAGGGGTGAAGGCCAACACCAGTAGGGGAGAGACTGTTGGAGAGACGGAGGGAAAAAGGGAGAGATGTCAGCGCTATAATGAGTAACAACATGAAAGCTGACGAAGGGGGGGAGCGAGGGAGGGAGGCAGTGGAAGAGAGATGAAGACAGAAGAGTAGAGGGACTGCTGGGGACAGAGGGAGGGATGAAGGATAGAGGGAATGGATGGGAAAGGAGAGGACTGCAGAGTGAGAGATAAAGCGGGAGCGGAGCTAGGGGCCCTGTGGTCCTCCACTCCGCTCCTCTCGTTCGTTTTCATTCGCCAGAGAAGAACAGAAAGGAGACGGGGTAGAAACAGCGTGTGCCGGCGTCGGCCTGCTTCTGCCTGTTTCTCTTTTTTTTTTTCAAAATACTTCTTCTCCCTCTTTTTTCCTCTCCAGTCCCCCTCCCTAAACCATCCATCCTTCTCATCTTCTCTCGAGGATTCTTCTCTAATTTAACTTTTCATTGAAATTTTCTCCGCTCCCCCCTCCCCATCCTCCAGTTTCTCCCAGTTTGCCATTCGGCCTTGTCTTGCCAGGTCCCCTCGCGGCCGGCTGACAAAGGCGCCGTTAAAAAGCCGTGTGATCCTCCATTTTAGCGCCAGCCACGCTAGTCAGAGGATTAGAGCTCTTTAATGACGCTAATCTCTCCTCCCCTTCTTTTTCAACACCCCTCCATCCCCTGTCAAAAAGTGATTTCTCCCTCTCGTCTCCGACTGAATCTTTCCCTTTCTCTCTTTCTTTTCCTCCCACTTTCCCACCTCACAAACTTTACCATTTAACTGACTCATACTGATGTGTCTTCAATGCACCACATGTGTCCAGACTGTGAAGGAACACTTTTTTTGGGGGGGGGATGCTTATTTTCTCCCTCTTCTTCTCTACTTTGCTTTTTCTAACATCTCTTTGAGATTCAGTGTTTTGTTCTTTTTGCTTGAACACAACTGACCGTTTTGGCTTGATCATTTCTTTGTATCTGTGGTTTGACTTCTATACTCTCTTTTTCTGGTTATTGTTAAGTGAATTCTGTCTGACACAGCCAAGAGAAAGAGACAAAAGGTGAGAGTGTGTGATATCTGTGTTTGAGACAGTCTCACTAATCCCTCTCAGGCGACACTAAAAGACTTGTACCCTGTTGAGTGGGCAGCAGGGGGTGTCTGGATTGGCGTTTAACAGAAGCACTGTATTTTAACACCAGCCTTGCTCCATGTAGATGGTACATCTGTTTATTCTGTGGATGTCACTTACATGGAGTGGAATAAAATTTGTCGGTTTTGCCTCGTGTTCATCCATGGATTTGAAGCTTGTGTTGTAAGCTTGTGTTGTACAGTGGATGCCTCAATAGCATAATATACCTGTAGAAGCACTAAGTTAGAATTTAGCATTCACACTGTGTTCTGCATGACTTGATGCGTACTAGGCCAAATAACCGGTGTTTTAGATTTTTTATGATCTTGAGCTCATTCAAGCTGTGTGGACTATGGTTGTGGATCAGGAGACAATGTAAGCTGCTGAACCAAAATGCAAATAAACAGCTATCTCTTCATACATTAGGGCTGCAACTGTCGATCATCTTTGCAATATGGCATTTTTCACGTGTAAATAATAAAATGAATGATGGCTGAATTCCATTTAGCTGTGGGTCCTGGTACTGTTCATGCTGGCTCACTGTCATGGCTTACTGGGACACGTGAATAGAACTGAATCATTGGACAAATAGACTGAAAGAGTGAATTAGTCCAATAATTGTTCATCTATAAAATGCCAGAAAAGGGGCAAAATAGTGTTCTGTTTGACTAAAGATATTTAATTCATATAAAATATAAAAGGTCATTTAAAAGAGATACAATCCCAGCTAACCGAAGGATGTTTGACCTAAACGATAAATCGATTTTTAAAATTGTTGACAATTAACTTTCAGTTGGTTGATTCAATCGATAAGCGATTAAGTCCCTAATTGTTTCAGCACTATATTAATAATGGTATAAGTTGACATGTATGGACGTGGGAACTAAATGTTAGTGTTTTCTTTCACGCTGAAACCTGTCCTTCCTCTATCTGTCCGGTGTATTGTCCTAGACGATACTGACTTGATGAAGTTATTTTCAAGCTTGCTTTCTTGTTTTTCATTGGTCTACATAAGGACAGCCTCATTCCAGGTGGATTCAATGTTAAAGCATTTTTAATTTCAAAATAAGATTTCCATCAGGTGCACATAGAGACACAACCTTAACAAATGCAGGCAATAAAGTCAGAAACGTTGAAAAATGTATTAGTGACGACAAATTATCAACAAAATGTGTCAAAATGTAGCCAATTATACCTCTTTCTCCTATTCTTCCCCTTTTCTCCCCAGTTTTTTGTATCTTCCTCTAATATCTACTCATCTCATTGTTTCTCATTTTTCATTTCCTGATTTATGTTTGTCTCCTTTCCCCCTGTCAGTACTTCCATGCACTTCTCGATCCTCCTTTCTTCCCTCCTTCATGCTCTCAATTTTTCTGTCTCCCCCTGCCCCATCTGTCTCCTTCACCCACTCACTCTCCCTCACCTGTCTCTCTCTCTCTCCCTTTTGCCTCGCTGTTTGGCTTCATGTTGATATCTCTATCTCTTATATTTTGTTAAGCCTTTTTTTATTTTCCTTCTTGCTTCCAGTAAAATTTATGTCGTGCTTTTACAATTTTTTTTAAATCCAGACCCCCCCCCCCTGCAGAGTTCTATTTGCTCATCGCAGTGCCTACATTTTCTCGGCGATCGATTCATCACAAGAATCTGTTTTCCACCCCCTCTCTGCGAGGCGTAATACACAGTAGACTAGAAACACACACACGGAAGACACACAGGGTTGTGGTAGGAGTTGGTTGAGGTAAAACGGTGTGTGCTTTGGAGAGGTTTTGAAAAACTATCAGGAGAAACTTCTCCTCTGCACATGTCTCTGTTTGCATTGCAAAATTATTGGCCTTCTGATGAATATTGGCTTTTCAGACTTTTTCCGCTCTGCGTCCTATCACTGTAGTCTTCTTATTTTCTCTTTGATTTGTTGCTAGCCTAGTTGATATAGCTTTCAGATAAAAGCAAAGAATACAGCCTCCACCTCCCTCTTCATCTGCTCCCTCCTTTACATTTTTCAAGCAAATGCTAAACAGCCTTACTGTGCTGCTTCACAGAGCGCACAAAGAAGAACAGAACAATATCAAGCATTATTCAGCCCCCTCTTTTGTCGCCTCGAATCCATTCTGAAGTGTCTATTAAAGGAGTCATGGCCTTTTTGTCGCCTCTGTGCCAGACTACACAGGAGGGGGGGGGGGGAGCAATGTATAATCTCCTATGTATGACGGATAAAGGCAGAGAATATCGCCATCTTTCCGCTCTGCTCTCCACATCTCCTAATCGCTTTTCCGACGTTTCAATCTGCCAAGGCCCTAATGAAAATATGATGAGGCGGATCTATGGTCCTCTGGGACGGATGGAGGGATGGGAGGGGAGGGGAGTTGAGGGGAGGGATGGAACCAGGGATGGCTGCAGAGGGAGGCTGAAGGGAGAGAAAATACACTCTGTCCTTATTTCTGGGCTCCGTCGGGGATACATAGTTCTTGGAGCTTTCTATTTAGATGTTGCTGCTGCCGGAGTGTGCCTCTCTCTTCTTTTTCATTCCCTCTCTTTATCTCTGCCATCCTCATTTTATGTGTAACCAGGATAAATGTGTTTATTTTTTTTGTTTATATCCTCTTTTTCTCATTTGAACTCCCACAGGCTGCTTCTCCTGCCTTCCAAGAAAGATGTAACTTCTTCTTAATCATTCTAATGCTCCCTGTTTTACCCCCACTTTTTCTGTCTGTGCTGTCTCTCTTTTTGTTTTTGTAAATCCTGCAGCTGTATAAAAAAATGTTTGTTTGTGTTTTCTTGCTGCAGATGAATAAAAAAAATGTTCTGTCTGTTTCCCTCTCTGTCAGATGGTGATGATGACCCAGCAGGGCTGTCCTGGGTGCCTTCCTCGCCCTCCAGTAAAGATTTGGCGTCGCCCTCGCAGATGCCCGATGGCTGCTGTGACCTCGGCATGGCCACCGGCGGCGAGGAGGAAGGAGGCGCTGGTCTGCCGTACCCCTGCCAGTTCTGTGACAAGTCCTTCAGGTATTAAACTCACACTTATGGTTCCCCAAGATGCTGCAGGTGCCGTCTCGGTGCACTGACACGCATCACATGGTGTGTTGGAGACAATAACACTTAATTGGCTGTTTCAGTTGCATCCTCATATCCCACTCATGAATATCAATGTATACTTGAACAAACAGTATTCTCAATATTACCATGGTAACATGGACCACTAAGGCAAACAGTGAGAGGAATGAGGTGAATACATTTCTCACTAACATCTCCAGGGACTGACTCAAGACCCACTTTAAGAACAGCTGTCACATACACCATAAAGTCATCATCATAATCCTCTATATTAGTCCTTCTACCTAGCTGTCCTCTCTAGTCTTTTATTTCCTTTCTTATTGCTGAATAGATTTATGCAGTGATATTCAAGAAATAGTGTAAATAATTGTTTTAATATTTTTTGTTGATTTTATTAGAAATGTACTTACTGCTTAAATCTATTTTGGTAAGGGTGTTTTATTGTTAAACCATGTTGTAAACCCTTTAAAATGCCAATGAAATGAAATAATTATGAGCCTTTGTGAATGATTTGTTTGTCATCTTATCTTCTCTTGATCCTCCTCAGCCGTCTGAGCTACCTGAAGCGCCATGAGCAGATCCACAGCGATAAGCTGCCTTTCAAGTGTACCTTCTGCAGCCGTCTGTTTAAACACAAGAGGAGCAGAGACCGCCATGTCAAACTGCACACAGGTAGATCATAACATTATTTAAAAAGTCCTGGATTTTTGTCTTTCAGGCCTGCTAAGTATGCATCACGATATTAAGACCTAATGGGTAATTTAATGAACCTGGGTTTGTTAATTATTCAAGAATTAAATAAGGGAAACACCAACAGTGGCAACATGTGTTCTGGCTGTCAGTGTTTGTTTTCTGAAGAAATGATGTCTGAAAAAACTGTTAATTGATACAGGAGATAAGAAGTATAGTTGTCAGGAGTGTGAGGCTGCATTCTCCCGCTCTGATCACCTGAAGATCCATCTGAAGACACACAGGTAACTGTTTCTGATCCTGCCATTAAATCTGTACTTGATGTTGACAGAAATGTTCATCTGACGTTCATTTATTGATGCTCTTTATTACAGTGTTTCGTTTGACTCTTTCAATTCAGATCTTTGAAAATGCTTTTGATTCATAATTGATTTTTGATTCATGACTGTGTTTTCTTCCACACCTCTAGCTCCAGCAAACCGTTTAAGTGCAGTGTGTGTAAGCGTGGCTTCTCCTCCACCTCGTCTCTGCAGAGCCACATGCAGGTAAGCAGTTGATGTGTTTATACTTTAATGTCAATGTTAAATTGCCTTTTTTATACTACTGCTCATGTGCTTATTTTTTCCATTACTGCTAACACAATTTCCCGACTAAGTTACAATGAAAGAATCAAAATAAGAAATTGAAGCAATTACTAAGATGGCATTTGTTTTTAAGTAGTGCATGAGCTGACCTAAGTAAAAGCTTTATCCTCATCATATGTAAAACGTTTGACGTTATAAACATGTGCTTCTTTCAATCTTGACTGCTTTCTGACTCTGCAGGCTCACCGCAAGAACCGAGAGCACCTGGCACTCAGGAGTGAGAGGGATGGAGGGAAGAAGGGAGCAGGAGGAGATATTGACCTGGAGCAGGACCTGTATATGTGTGATTACTGCGAGGAGACGTTCAGCCAGACGGACGAGCTAGAGAAACACGTCTTGACCAGACACCCTCAGCTGTCTGACCGGGCCGACTTGCAATGCATCCACTGTCCTGAGATCTTTCTAGACGAGCCTTCTCTCCTCACGCATATTGAAACACAGCATGCCAACCGCAAACACAAGTACTACAGAAGTTTTCAAACTGCTGATTTTCATTAATGTGGAATGCTGGAATGGATCTTGCATTTTACGGGTCCTTTTCTGTTCCCCCAGATGTCCTGTCTGTTCAGAACAGTTCCCATCTGTTGAGGATGTCTACTGCCACCTAGACAGCCATCGCCAGCCTGACTCCTCCAATCACAGCGCAGCCAGTCCTGACCCCGCGCTGGGCAGTGTGGCCTCAATGAGCTCAGCCACTCCAGACTCTAGCGCCAGCCTGGAGCGTGGCTCCACGCCGGACTCCACCCTAAAGCCCAGCCAGGGCAGTGAACGAGGCCGCAGAAGAGGCACTGACACTGTGGAAGAGATTGCAATAAGCCTGGGCCATCAAGGTGGAGGTATGCTACAGCAGTCACTTATCTACACAGTAGCCAGTCCGGTTACATCCATTGATTTGATAGCCAACACTTGATTTAAAAGCTTAGACTACTTCATTTAATTTCTAATGCAGCAGTTGGTCTGTCTATCTCTACAGGTGGAGGAGGGAGCTGGGGTAAAGTGACATACTCTTGCCCTTACTGCTCGAAGAGAGACTTCCACAGCCTCGCTGTGTTGGAGATCCATTTGAAGACCATCCATGCAGATAAGCCGCAGCAGAGCCACACATGCCATCTCTGCCTGGACACTCTGCCAACGCTCTACAACCTCAACGAACATGTGCGCAAAGCTCACCGTTCCAGCGGAGGAACTGTTGGCACAGCAGCGGCGTCTTTTCCATTGCTGCAGTTCACTAACGTTACAGCGTTCCACTGTAACTACTGCCCAGACATGTTTGGAGACATCAACTCTCTGCAAGAACACATTAGAGTGTCGCACTGCCTGCCAGGTGGAATTGTGGCGGGATCCACCACATTAGGTGTGTTGTTGAAGAAAGTTACTCTTCCTAAACAGTGGAAAGTAACTTCAGTATGTCAAAGTATGGGTTTTGCTGGTGAATAGTCTGTTAAGAATGCTCATATTGTTTCCGGACTGAGAAAACTGTTGTAATACATAGCATTGTTGTTGTTCTCATTTGGTTAAGTGGCTATTTATCAGGAATTGTTTGTAATATCCTACTATGTACATTAAACTACAGTATCATAATGTCATTTGAGGGACTTTAACAATGTAACTTAATTTCACCATCCCAGAAGGGAACCATGCCTTCTTCTGCAACCAGTGCTCTATGGGATTCTTGACGGAGTCTTCATTGACGGAACACATTCAGCAGACGCACTGCACCTCCATTGGGGGAGGAGCTGCGTCTGGAGGAGCGGTGGCCAAGCTGGAGTCTCCTGTGCTTCAGGCTGCATCACAGTCCTTCATGGAGGTGAGAATCAAGAATTAGTCATGAATTACATTTAAAAAACTGCCATTTAATCAGAGTTGACAAGAACTGGATGTAGCCTGCCTGTCTTTGCACATGTCAAAGCTATTACTAATCAGCAGTTGAGCTAATGAGCAATAAGCTGGTTCCTGTTTAATTAGGTGGTTCACTGTACTTTGTCATGAGCCCAATGAAGCGTTAAATGAAGCATATTGCTCATGTACATTCAGATTTAAGATCCTGGATAGTTTTACTTTCTCAGAGTCTGTAATTAATGAGTCCGTAGTTACTGTGGGTATCTGCTGTTCTGGAGTTGATTCAAACCAATGGTTTTCTCTAACAAGTGCTGGGAAGCAAATACATGAAAAAGATAATTGTCCACCACTGCTTTCTAATTCCCAACATTTGGACGTGACAGAATTTGACCACAGATTCCTTGAATTTTGTACATTATACTAAGGCTTTAAGAGACTCCTAGTAATTGGTGCGTTACTCATCAGTTTATTTTATTTAAAAGTTATGGTGATTACTTTAGTTTATGGCCTATGGAACTTGCATTTTATTGCATACCTCTTCCTCTCTCTCTATATTTGCCATCTTCACTTCTTATCTCCAAACACAATTTTTTAAAACTGCATTTGTCAATGTTTAATAATCTCTAAGTAAAGAGTGATTGTCCATGTACAGGTTTACTCCTGCCCTTACTGCACCAACTCTCCTATCTTCGGCTCACTCCTCAAGCTCACTAAGCACATAAAGGAGAACCACAAGAACATCCCGTTGGCCAACAACAAACGGCAGGCAAAGGTGGCCGACCTAAGCCCCGCCTCCTCTGATGTAGAGATCTCCTCCCCAAAACGCCACAGACTGGGAGGGGACTCTACCCCCTCCATGGGGAGCAACGGGGACTACCCGTGCAACCAATGTGACCTACGATTTGCCAGCTTTGAGGCCTTCCAGGCCCACCTAAAGTCACACCTGGAGATGCTGCTGAGGCGCCAGTCCTGCCCCCAGTGCAACAAGGAGGACTTTGAATCCCAGGAGGCATTGCTTCAACACCTGACAGTGCACTACACCACCACATCAACCCAGTATGTGTGCGAGAGCTGCGATAAGCAGTTTTCATCAGTAGATGACCTGCAGAAACACCTGCTGGACATGCACACATTTGTCCTGTACCACTGCACTCTCTGCCAAGAGGTCTTTGACTCCAAGGTCTCCATACAGGTGAATGAATGTCTCCTTCACTGGATTTCCCTTTTTATTCTTAAGAAAACTCAGTCAGTGCGTGAACACAAACGTGTTTGTGCTACATGGTTTGAATTAATACATTAATTAACTATCATGGATTGCTTCTTCCTTCCACTTTCTGCCATTCAGGTGCATTTGGCAGTGAAGCATAGTAATGAGAAGAAGCTGTTTCGCTGCACAGCCTGTGCCTGGGACTTCAGGAAGGAGACAGATCTTCAGCTCCACGTTAAGCATAACCACCTGGGCCAGAGGTCAAGCCTACCAGGGGGAATTGGAGCAGGTACAGTATACCTTATGGGCTGAGTTTCATTAAAAAACTAGACCCAACAAGCAAAAGTCGACTTTTACCAAAGAAAACCAACAAAAAAACAAAGAAATGACTTGAAAATGAAGATCTGGAGTTTGTGCAGTGCTTACAGTCATATCTCAACCTGACTTCTGTCTCACAGGACTCAAGCCCCGGAAGTGCATCTTCTGTGGAGAGACATTTGGAACAGAGGTGGAGCTGCAATGCCACATCACCACACACAGCAAGAAGTTCACATGTCGCTTCTGTGGCAAAGCTTTCCATGCCATGTCACTGCTAGAGAGACACCTGAGGGAGAAACACTGCATCTTTGACGGTGGCCACACCACTGGAAATGGAGGTGGCACAGGGAGTAGTGGGAGTCAGAACGGGACGCCAAATGGGCTGGCGCAGTCCTCCAAGCGAGGAGGAAGTGGTGGCAGTGGAGGTGCTGGGGGTGTTGAAAGAGCAACAGTGGCGGCTGCCGAACAAGCCGACCTGCAGAATATGTTGCTGAAGAACGCTGTTGTGGGAGGAGGAGCTGGCCAGGGAGGAGATACAGCCAACAGCCACGAGGCGAGCGGAGGGGAGGAGGAGCTGGACAATTCAGAGCCCATGTACGCCTGTGATATCTGCGGAGCGGCCTACACCATGGAGTCCCTTCTACAGAACCACCGGCTGCGTGACCACAACATCCGACCAGGAGAAGATGACGCTTGTAAGATTTGATTTCAATCAGCTGCTTGTTTTGAAGGATTCTTTTCATTTCATTTTTAAATCACAATTTACGGTTTCTAAGAGATGTCTTTTAATATTTATTTTCATACTTGTAGCTATCATAATTAAATTTGAACTATGTCCTATAAAATATAGCTATAATTACAGTCTGAATAATATATCGATTATGATGCTAGGTTCTCGAAAGAAGAAGGCGGACTTCATCAAGGGGAACCACAAGTGCAATGTGTGCTCCAGAACATTCTTCTCTGAGAACGGGCTTCGTGAGCACGCCCAGACACATCGTGGCCCCGCCAAACACTACATGTGTCCGATATGTGGCGAGCGCTTCCCCTCCCTGCTAACCCTCACTGAACACAAGGTACTGTATATACAGCATGTACATAATATGACTAGGCACATGTCTTTGGAGGTATCTATGTTTCAGCATGTAATTTTGAGGGCTATATGTACCCTCACAGGTATAACAACAGCCGTCTGTGTAGAAACATTGCTTTTCTCCTGTGTTACTTTTTTTCTTTATGTCTGTGTATCTGTCTTTTGATCCTGAAGCTACTTTGGCTGCTTTGAATTTAGACTTTGAAAAAAAAGTTAAATTGCCCTAAGAGAGGCAATTTGTGCTGTGCCACACTAAAGGAAAAATGTTTGCTTATTCAAAAAATGTGTTGTGTAATGCAACTACAGTCAGTTATCACAACAACAGTGTTTTTATATGTTTATGTAAAAGACCTTTAATTCACTTCATGTACCACCACATTGATTATGATGAATAATTTTGTTGATTCTGTATATTGCTTATACTCACTACTTGGTTTGTCATTATGTTCATGCTTTCTGTATATGTTCACTCTCTGCAGGTTACCCACAGTAAGAGCCTGGACACAGGAACCTGTCGAATCTGTAAGATGCCCCTGCAGAGCGAGGAGGAGTTTATAGAGCATTGCCAGATGCACCCTGACCTCCGCAACTCCCTCACCGGCTTCCGCTGCGTCGTCTGCATGCAGACCGTCACCTCCACCCTGGAGCTGAAGATCCACGGCACCTTCCACATGCAGAAGCTTTCCACTGGTTCTGGACTTGGAGGAGCTGGAGGGGGCGGAGGAGGTGGGAATGGACTAGGAGGAGGGAACGGCTCAGCCTCGTCATCCCCTAACGGTCTGCTGCAGCAGCATAAGCTGTATAAATGCGCCTTCTGCCTAAAGGAGTTCAAGAACAAAGGGGAGCTGGTGAAGCTGGACGTCAACGGTCTGCCTTATGGCCTCTGTGCTGTCTGCATGAGCAGGTAGGTAGCCACCTTAGACACCCTGTGCAAAACAGTGAGTGTTAATATAGACATAGTTTAGTCAACTATAAATATCAGTTTCAGTAGCACAGCATATATATATAGCATATTACAAATGTGTGCTTGTGACACAGAATTATAAATATGACTACTCTGATTACTGTTGAGCTTGGATTTGGGTGCCTTGCTTGTCAGTATCTTATGGTGTGGCACTCTTTTGACAACTTCAGATAATAATTTTCTGTTCTGTTCATGGGGCTTCAGATAGAGTTAAGAGCTCAACCCTGGTTTCCTCAACATACAGTATAACAACTCACAGAGTGACACGCAAACACACAAAAAAAAATAAAATGCTCAATCACATCAGGGGCACAAACGGCCAGAGCCCCAACCAGGGAGGAGCTGCCACGCCCGGGGACACGCAGGGAGAGAAGGCCATGGCCGGGCTGAGGTGTCCAGAGTGTGGGGTGAAGTTTGAAAGCCTGGAAGACTTGGAGAGTCACGTCCAGACGGATCACCCTGAGGTCAGCCCCGAAACCAGTGCAGCAGGAAAGAAGGCTGAGGCTTCACCTGCACCTAAGGTGAGCCAGGATAGACTGAGATAAGACAGAGATAACTGCTCAAAACCTCTCAAACCAAGTCGGATTGCTTTCTAATAAGGTGAGGAGGAAGTTTGTAAATGTTATAGAAAAAGAACATATCAGTTATAACTTAGTTGTAACAAAACCGTCAAATAAAAAGAACATAACTGAGAGTGCTGAAACCTTACACAATATAATTATGGACAGAACTGTATTGGAAACGCATTTAACAGATGGAGACATTTTCAGGAGTGCAGGAGACTCAAAAATTCTGCTGAACTGTATGTTTGCGTGAGTCGTGTGTGTGTGTGTGTGTGTGTGTGTGT
>JAVQJL010103238.1:0-11243 GCA_036024295.1 Nannoperca obscura
ATTTTCTATTCATTTCACAACGTATGGTGGTGAATAAGTGTGACTTTTCATGGAAAACACAAAATTGTTTGGGTGACCCCAAACTTTTGAACGGTAGTGTATATACATATATATACATACATATATACATATATATACATATATATACATACATATATACATATATATACATACATATATACAGAACCTACAGGATATAGAATATATATAAGATACAGAACAAAATGTTTTATTTCTAACTATTTAGATTGCAGTTCAGTGTAGCTCTGTTTTGCAAGTGTCTGTCAGTTTGCCTACGATTAATATTTACATTTAAATCAATACAATTTTATTCACAATTTAATTTGTGATTTTAAATGTAGTGCTAACTACCCTGCTAAGCTAGTTAGCAAGAGTTCAGCTGCGTTTTTCCCATCATGCTTAGATTTAGCCTCTTCCTCATTTAGGACGTGAATTTATACAAAGATGTTTGTTCATCAGAATGTATAAATCCTTTTCTATTTCAATTACACGATTAAAATGTGAGTAAATTTGGGTTTAGCTCCAGCTAAGGCTAGTTGTAGCATGTATCAAGACAAAGGGAGACATGTTTCTGACTCTCTCTGTCCTTAAACAACATCAGCAACAATGTCTCGAATCTCAGCTCATGTTTTATTTGAATTTATTTAATTTCTGGCGATGAACAAATGTAAATTTGTACAAAATCTGTCATTTTAAGATGATTCATCTTGTGAGATTTAGGTTTTCATTTCGACTTTTTCCTTAAAATGAAGTGAAGAGCAGAAACTCATGAATAAACATTAAATGAATAAAGTGACAATTGTGGTTTTCAACATTTTTTATTACTAAAAAAAGGCACAAAATACAGGCATCATGTTGATAGCATTGTAATTACTTTCCACAAAATGATAGCACCAAAAATATTTAGTTATTTCCCATAATTTCCTGTTCCCGTGTTGTTCGGAGGCACACAGTCGAAAGGAAACAGGAGGCGGGATCAGAGACCGGCGGAGAGAAACAAGCTCTTCGGTTGCAGTGCTCTCCAACCAGAGGCATCACTTTAAAACAACCACAGTGACTTTTACATCAGGGGTACATCAGTAGCTGAGCGTAACAGAATACATCGTAACAAGGTAACATAAGAACATAATAACACATAAGTGGGAAAAAGAAGTGAGGGAGTTTGTGTCTTTGGGCAGGACGAAGGCAGGAAGACACACATCTCTCATAAAACATCATTTTAAGGCTGAACTCTTGTGGACGGGATCCAAACCTTTGTTGTCCAATCAGGCGGCGTCTAATTTGTTACAATCACATGGAGAAAAAACAATAAAACGCTTTGGATGATGAGCAGAAATACTGCATGGCACTTGATATTAACATCTGTCAGAGTACAAACAAAGAATGTAAAGCTCCAAATACACGGTTTTTAAAATGCAAATAAAGTTCCTGCTCACGAGGGAGGGGTTAACAAACGTTATGGCCTAATTGCACTTGAGTAGGTATCGTTCATTGTTGTTCTTATTTACACTCGTTCAGCCTGGAGTGGCAGCACTCTGCAGGAGCTTCACACGTTCACAGCGGCCAGAAGCAGCACAGGAAAACCACACTTTGTTCTGTTTAGTTACGAGTTTTTAAAAGTTCCGTCACCATATTCACACGGCGGCCATTTTGCTCTGACGTCAAGCTAACGTCAAGTGTCAACGTTATAAACAAAGTGCTTGCAGTGCACTCTTGTGATGGATGTAATGTGTATGAACAGAGTGAACATTACACGTGTGAGTATAACGTCACTGACTCAACCAGAACATGTCTGAGTTCAGGTGAAGAGACGGCACCACAGGTACGTTACATTACACCCCGTGTGTTTGACTTTCAGGCTCAAACAAACAGAATGAAACACCCTGTGATTACAGCGATGTCAGTGGAAGAGGAGCGCCGTGTGAACATGGAGGCCTGTTCTGCAGAAACACTGAATGAAGCAGAACAGGAGGACTTCTACACCTGCTGCCGCTCGACAGTTAGTAGCAGTGAAATGACTCGAAGCAGCAGAGGAAACAATCAGCAGTGTCTGAGCTACCGGTCACCGTGTGGGTGCTAGAGAGGACGTACGGTCCAGTGAAACCGCGCTGAGATGAGCGCCAGGTTGGGGTGCAGGTGGGGTGATCAGACGCAGCTGAGTGGGTTATGCATTCCTGAGGTAGCCCGGCTGAGAAACCATTCAAACGCTGCGTATCTGCCTGCTCGTCACGCGCTTCCCTTGTTCAAACTGGTATAAAAATACATTAACAAACATCTCGTTCCTTAAGTACAAACTTTCTTTTAGAAAATACCTTCCTCCTCCTCCTCCTCCTCCTCCTCGTCAGTGTTTCAGACCTCAGTGCCGTCGTTGAGGTTGTTGTGGAGTTTCACCTCCAGGTTGACCTGTTTGACCTTGGCCTTGCCGTTGGGCTCCTGGTTGCGGTTGAGGATGTTGATGTTCCTCACCGTGCAGTGTTTGCTGCTGAAGTTCTTCTCCACACACTTGTCCATGCACACCTCCACCTTGGTGTTGAGCGGATACTCCTCGTACACCTTTTGAGCCTTCTTGCACTTCTTCTTCGCCGACCGTCGGCAGCGGCGGAGCAGGAAGCAGGAGGCCAGCAGGACCAGGACCAGCAGGGTGAGGGCAGCCACGCCCCCGCCCACCGAGCTGCCCACGTGGGCGTTGAAGGTTGCGGAGGGCCCGGCCTCCAGGCGGAGAGACTTCATGTTGGTGCCGTTCTTCACCTGGTCGCCCTCGTTGTCGTAGATCAGCGACTCGTCCAGCGTCAGGCGCCCGCTGCGGTCCACCAGGTCCCGCCTGGGGCGGCTCAGTTCATACGTCACCGAGCGCTGGATCCTGGGGCTGGACCGCGACTCCGGGCTGATCACATAAATCACCTGCAGGTACCACTGGTGCCCCGCCTCCACCTGTCAATCAGCAGAGGGAGAGAAGGAGTGAGCTACAGTACAACACATGTATCAGCTCCCTCTGGAGACACTGAAGGCTTCATGCTACTTTACTCACACATGCAGTGATGAAACCCGTCTGAAGGCACAAGTTCCCCTTTAAATATGTCGGCACATTCATTTTAACGTCCCTTCTTTCTTTAGGAGATTATCTGCTCATAACTGGCTCGTAAACACCTTGTGTTGTTTGCATTAGGTAGGTAGGTCGGTGCTTTAGGTAAGTCAGACTGGTGGAACCTCATATGAACTGAAAGGTGATACTTCAGAGTCTGTGAGCTCGTATACAGTTGACTTTACACAATGAAGATAATAAGAAATATGAATGGGGAAGTGAATGCAGGGAACGTTTAAAGCTACACAGGTGCAGCGCAGGTGGTTCCACACACCTTGTAGAGAGCATCAACCTTCATTGTGAAGCCGTCGACGCCCGGCATGGCTGTCATGCCCTGCAGCTCAGGGATGTCTGAGGCCAAGTTGGCCTCGAAGGGAACATCGTGGAAAAACCTGTCACACACGTCCGGCTGTTTACGATCCTGCAGAGGAAACAGTCAGAGCACAACGATTAGTGTTTCCATCTGTTCAAAAGGTACAAAGCAGTTTGAAATTCAACCCTAGGCTCCCTATAGACATTCAAGAAAGAAGCGTCTGCAGCAGTGTTGCAGTGCAGATGCAGGACAACAGCACCAGGCTGTAATTCCACAGCTGCAGTGTTTCTCATACACATCACGATATCAGAGGTTTAAATAATGTCTTGATGAAAACTAAGAGGTGGGACTGGTCAGAAGAAAAACACCCAAAGATGCTTCTACCCGAGGGTAAGACTCATAAAACTGTAGAACTGGAATAAAACAGAGACAGATGGACATCAGGTGGTCACAGGTCACATTCACTGTGAAGGTCCTGTTTAAAGGCCAGAAACTGAAGCTCCCCTCCAGCATCCGTCCACTTCTGAAACAATCAACCTTTACCTCAACTAAAAGACAGGCCTTTGTTTCTAAGTCCTGTTTTATAATATTTATAAGTAAAGTATATATTGATCATATTTTTGTAATAACTCTTAATAGCATCTATGATCTGTTTCACAGCAGTAGTCTTTTATTGTGAAACAACAGCAGGAAGTGACAGCAGGTCAACACTGAACAGATATCCTGACACTACTCACACGGTATTTCTATCATGACAGCCGTCATAGTTCGAGTCTTCCTGTTCCTTTATCTGTTTATAGAGACTTTCACTTATTATATAAAACCTGTGTTTTAGAGTTATTGGGTTCAGAATAATCGATATGTGAGTGTTTCATATCTTAATAATAATATTTACCCCCCAGAGGGCAGACACATGATGCATTTTGAATAACTCATAAACATGTACCCCAGACCAGAGTAAAGAGAAGAGAACTCTTGGTACCAGCAGCAGGAAGCGGTGTTTGAGGTGCTTGTTGGTTTGGATGCAACCGTACTGCGGCCCCTCGTTGTACAGGGTCCCCGTGGGGTCAAAGAAGGGCACGTATCCGTCCCTGCCGGTGCACAGGTAAACCTTCTCCAGCTGCAGTTTGTAGGCTGCATTCAGGTTCTGCTCGGGGTTCCACAACACCCTGCCATACAGAGTCTGACCTGCAGGGGGCAGCAGAGGGACATGTGTGCAGAGAAATGTGGCATTAAAACTCAAACCTTCTTCATCCGAGTATTTTAATAACTCCTAACATGAAATAAATAAATCTTTAGCAGATCCCGTCATGGTAGCATGATGAATATCATTAGTCTGTTCAGGTCTAGATTGTTTGTAGTATAAAAATGATAAGATTCAGTTAAAGTACAACATGTTCTGTGTCTCCATCGTACCCATGGAGAACGCTCCCTTGTAGTCCATCTCAGCCATGGAGACGTCAGCAGCAGCCGGGTCCATCAGGAACACCTTCTCGTTGTTACACAGCTGGAACTCCGTGTTGAGGGAGTAAACCACAGGAACGGGCCGGTTGGTCTGCTGGAAGGCGATCGGCACCAGAAACCTGTCACAGAACAACAAGACAACAAGATCAGGATTCAGGACCAAAGTGAGACCGCTTGGGCTCACAGGTGGACATCGGCAGGGACGTACTTCTCCGGAGCGTGAGCCGTGCAGGACAGAGGTTTGTCCCCGGGGTCGATCCAGGGCTGAGTGGGCTGGACGGTGCAGGGGACCAAGAACACGGTGTACTCTCCAGAGTAGTCCTTCCTGTTGAAGGACACAACACAGAGGGGTCATTAAGGCCCAGTGAAGTACACCGAAGCATCATGGGAAGGATCTTCTGCAGCACTCAAACACATCACACACACACACACATCCCACACATACACACACACCCAAACACATACACATCCAACACACACACACACGCCTGAGACTCCATGCTGCACGACATCCCCTTCTCATGTTCCCTGACTGGCTTTCTGTTGTTTCAAGTATCTTCAAGGTTTCCTTGATCCTAAAGGTGTGTAAGGCGTTTGGGGAGGTGCTGGCAGAATTGGTATGTAATGTTTTGGAGTAGGTTTTCGTGTATAAAAGGTTTTTGTTCGTGTATAACCACCCGACAGTAAGGACAGTTGTGTTTTTGACGTGTTCTTCATTGTTTCCATCTCGTAATCGTCTGTGGATGAACACACTGACCTGCTGTAGGAGCTGGTGGCTCTCCACAGCTGGTACGGGGAATCAAAGGTCTGAGCGCTCCACAGCAGCTGAATGTCAAACTCGATGCCTCCGAGGTGGTCGGGTGGCATCAGGTGGGACTTGTGGCCCGGCAGAGTGTGGTGCTCCAGGACAAACTGACCTGCAGGGACGGAAAGATGGAAGATGAGATTTCTCTGCTTTAAAGTTGAAGTGGATCCTTTGCTTCACACATAAAAGACTCCTCTGTTGCTCTTCATCCATCAGACAACACAACACCTCGAGGTAAGAACTGTTCCTGGACCTGAACCCTCTGAGATGTGTTGGTGCGTGTTGTGCACTCACCTCTGAATTTGGCGTGTGTTTTGAACTCAATCACCAGCCGTCCGTCCTCTCGGATGTAGATTCTGATGATCTGCAGTCTGGCTGAGAGGACGCTGTCAGTCTGGATACCTGCAGCCGTAAAACACCGGCCAAGGAATAAATAACACAAATAAAGTCAAACGTAGGAACCCACTTCATGTTATATTTATGTGTTTTCATGATAAATGCCTAAAAACACTCAGATTATTATTTACAACCTGCATTATTATGTTTTGTGTATCAAGAAGTGCATGATGGGAGACGTAGTCCTGACCTGTCCTCCAGAGCACCGTGTCGTAGAAGAAGGAGAACTCCATCTCGGTGTGGTGCTCCAGAGAGGCCCAGCCTCTCGGCGCCGTCACGTAGATGTAGGACACGTAGAGAGGAACCTGCACCGTCAGGAAGGACTGAGCCGAGTCCCGGACCTGGAGGAGCAGCGGCACGTTTAATGTTGGTTATTTCATGGAGAATTTTATATTAAGTGTCTTCAGATCTGCAGACGTCCAGAGGCTCCACGTCTGACCCCCTGTTAGTTTGTTTTTCCTGTCTTGAACTTCTAAAACTGACAAATAACAGCTGGACAAGCTTGACAGTTGTGTCTTGACCTTGTGAACAGCATCGGACTAAACAGAGTAAGTGGTTAATGCACCTCCAGTGGAGATTTATAAACAACCGATTAGATGTTTGGTGGCGACTTTCATCTGAAGACAAATATCATGTGTTACATAGTTTATGGATCACTTTAGTGACTTTACAGAGAGAAACCTTCTGCACCTGGAAGTCGGCGGTGACGGAGCCCCCGCAGACGTCGATGAGCTCAGTCATGTCGTAGTAGGCGTCAAAGGTCCAGATGCAGCTCTTGAGGTTGAGGTGCTTGTAGAGCTGGATGCTCTTGGCCTCCCGGACGTTGGGGTTGAACTGGTAGGGACGGTCGTAACCCGGCCCCAGAGAGATGCTGTCATAGGACACATCGTTCAGGAACCCGGACTCTGTGGAGGAACGTTTGCATCAGCGGACACATCTAACAAATCTTTGTGCCAAGGTTGTTACTGATGCTAAGTGACTGCTTGTGTGGCTGACCGGAGAGACCCTGCAGGTCTTTGAGGGTGACCAGGTTGGAGCAGACGTGCTGTTGCCTGTAGATGGACTCTGACAGGAGGAAGTGCAGGTTGTGCAGCGGCATGGTGGACACCAGGGGGAGCATGCCGTCCTGATGGGGGATCTGCACTGAGATATGGATTCTAAACAGGGAGAGGAGAGAAGAGACGTTAACAAACTCCACATGAGGTTTTGGTCAAAAAGCCGCCGGCTGCCCGCCCCCTCTCACCGGTTGGGGTGCTCCTTGTGCTTGACGTCCAGGTATTTGAGCGTGGCGATGAAGGACTGAGCCTGGAAGCCTCTGGCGGTTCCCGTGGTAACAGGCGTGTGGCAGATGGAGCCCTCCGTACCGACGGTGGCGATGTTGCTCCTCAGCGGCGTCCCAAGGTGCCCCGCCTTATCCCGGGCCTGAGCCACGCAGCGGACGTGGAAGCGACGGCTGAAATAAATGCTGTCCAGGACCTGAGAGAGGCGGAAGAGACGAGGACGGACACATTTATCCAGCGTTACGATGTTGAAACAGATTCAATGTATAGCAGCATCTTACCCAGTGACCTTTACTATCAGCTGACAAAGGATCACTTTGATTTTTCCCTTCTTGTTGACACTGAATGGGAACTCTGGCTACTATTTTCTAAATGACTAAGAGGTATTGCAGCGGCTGCAAAGTGCTTGTTTCTGTCACCGACAGACTCATGTATTTAACTCTGTTTCGACAGGCGACAGGCTCCTTATTCCAAAACGTGTGGTAACTTTTAGTCATTTAAAAAACCCAGTTGTGTGTCTGTAACTCAGACGAGATCAGTGTCATGTGACGTCTATGAGAAAAGGAAGTCACTGCTCCTGCATCATCTCTAACTCACCATGTGGTTGACGCCGGTGTATGGGGTGGTGTCGGTCACCGTCTCGAAGGGGGAGCGGGCCCCGCTGGTGTCGGTGGGCGCCGCCACCTCCCAGGAGAAGTGAACCTGGGTCTGGTTGATGCCGGCCTCCTCACAGCGCTCCTTCATCACGGAGTACTTGGGGTAGTGAGGGTCACAGGGGGTGACGCACACCAGAGGGTAACCTGGAGAGGGCGTCTTCTTACTGCCTTCCCTGGTCACCTCCTGGACATGATCGTAGTCAGCGAGGGACACCACCTGAGGAGGAGGAGGGTAACGAGGATCTGCTCATCTTCATTTCACTGTTTTTATTTCCGCACAAACACTGTGTGAGATGAGATTCCCGTGGAGGAGATAAAAGGAATTCGGGGCCGAATCCCTCACCGTATGATATATTAATGACATCAGCATAAGTGGTTGTGGTGAAATGCAGAAGAAATGTAAAAGCCTGTAAACAAACGGCTGTTTTCCAGCTCCTGAATATGTCTTAGAGGACTGGAGAGCTTCTGGCTGCAGGCTCTCTGAGTGCTAAACACATGTTCTGCTCTGAGCACTGCTGGAAGTACTGTGTGGTCTCCTCCTTCAAAACACACCCTGCACTGGTTCTGCTTTACAGCTTCATGTTGTTCTGTGTTTGTGTGTTATTATTCAAATCTATCTCTATATGGGTAGATCTCACATCCCATCACACAGAACAGCAGCAGGTCAGTCGGCTCTTCTCCCACCACAAAGCTTTGTTTGAGCTTCTGGTGAACAACGTGGAACCGAGGGGTCAACAAGTTTTCCTCTCAAGTTGTTGACAAAAAAAGGCAACACAACAACAATTATATGGAAGCGAATCGCTGATTAAGTCAAATCTTCTCCCTCACCTGAGCAGCTGCAGTCCAGCTAACGAGTATCGTCTTATTAATGCAGATAAAGCATGTTAACATTATGCTATTCTATTATTATATATCAATAAACTCTATTCTACAGTTTAATCAACCCTGAGTTTCTTCAGGCTGGATACTCATATATAGGGTGATAAATATCAGTGCTGATCAATATGGAAACGTTTAAATGATCATCATTTCTTACAATAGGCGTGGCAGGAAGGATGAGGCTGCCCGAAGCCTCCTGGTCCAGGATGGTGACTGTTGCCGTAGTGATCTCCCCGAGCACCGCCTCCACTGGGTCGTCCGGGCCGATGACCAACGAGAAGGACTCGTGCCACTCCCGGTCCTCGTTGGACAGAATCTCCACTTTGAACAGGATGTGGTCCATCCCTACAGAGTAAGCACAGGGAGGCGTTTCAGCCGCATGTAGTCCTCCACCCTCAAACACACTCGTGCACCACCTTCAGCACTGACCAGGGGTGAATTTAAGAACCCGGCTCTTGGGATTGTAGTCGATTCCGGACTGGGCCGATCCGTCCCGGGTGCTGCAGCGAATCTTGGAGGTCCGGTCCAGATCCCCCCGACGGATCACCTTGATGTTGAGCACCTCGATGCCGTCGGGACCAGGCGGCTCTCTGACCTGGTAGGACGCCTGCTCAAACTCTATGGTGGGAGCTGGAGGCACAGGAGGGGACGGACTTGTAACTTGTAATGTTACGTGTTAAACAACACACGAGACCACGATCTCTGACTTTCATGAGCTGGAGGTAGAAAACAAATCAACAGAAACTCCACAGAAGGTCAGCAGCCAGTGAGAGTGCACCTGCGCACCTGCTCACCTGCGCACCTGAACACCTGTGCACCTGCGCACCTGAACACCTGTGCACCTGTACGCCTACAAACTGTCTGCTCACCATCTTCATCGTTGGTGACGGTGATGGTGACAATGTCGCTAGCGCCCACCATGGCGCCACTCCAGTGGTCGCCCAGCGGCGTCCCAAGATGCACCTGGAACTCCTCTTCGGGCTCAAAAACAGAATCGTCATTGATGTGAACTGTGCAGTTTTTTACCTGAGAAACAAACAAACACAACCTTTGGTAAATAACAACAATAACAGATCCAAACAGACAGACAAACACTCTGGACTTGTACCTTCTCTCCTTTGAGGAAAGTGATGCGCGACTCGTCAGCGTTCCTCCTCTCCTCGAAGTCGTCCATCACCATGGCCGACATGGTGCGCGTGAAACAGCGCACCGACGACTTGAAGGACAGGTCACCTGTGCGGACGATGGGGATGTGGAGGACGCTGTCTCTCTCCTTCACAGTGTAGGCGCTCTTCTCAAACTGCATGCTGGGAACTGAGAGAGGAGGTGGCGGCTGTGAGAACGCCGGTTCTAAATACTAATCAGTGTGATGGAGATATCAGCTGGTGTCTTGTGGGTACATACTGTCCTGGAAGGTGTCGCTGATGACCACGTTGCCTTCGTAGGGCTCCTGGAGGACGGCACCGTGAGGAGAACTGAGGAACACCACGAAAGACTCGGATCCTTCGATGGACGGGTTCTGGATGTCGTCCATGATGGTCAAACTGCAGGTCTGTGAGAAAGGAGGCCAGAGCGTTAGTCCTGGACCAGGTCTGCTGTTTGGAGGTATGGAGGAAGGACACCTTGAGTTTCTGGGGAATAAAAACTCCTTCCTGGTTGCTTAGAAGCTCAGAGAAGTTCTGCCTCTGCACCCTGGGGTGCTTCTCATACTACCTTTGATTATTTCTGCTCGTAAAGATTTGAACCTTGAAGAATTAACGAAGAGGCTTCTTTATTTTTAATCTGCTGCAGGTGAGGCGTCTCTGTCCTCACCTCCTCAGTCTTTCCAGGTTTGAACTCCACCTTCTTGGAGCTGGGGATGTAGTCGACCCCCGGGCTGGCGGAGGGGGGGTCTGAAGGTCGTGTGGCACACCACACAGAGGTCACCGAGGACAGGTCACTGCCGTGGCGCAGCACTGGTATCTCTATCGTGCCTGTGGTGTGGAGATGAACAGGAAATGCAGGTTTAAAAACGTCAGAATCAGGATTTCTGTATTTTACAGATGTGTCCTGGGGGGTTTAGTCGAGGCAAACAAATGACAACCAGGGTCCTAAGATATCACGTAACCTTTAAACGTCCTGGTTTACAGGTTACAGGCTCTGGTCTGCAAGTTTAAAGTCAGCCATGAACTCACAGCAGCAAATAAACTAATCACGCTGACTGTCCAACGCTGCACGGTTTATTCCTTCACCCACGTTTACAGGAAAAGAGAGATAGAAAGCAGAAGAGGCTTGGCAGAGAGGGGGGGGGGGGTATTTATAGTACGACTCCATTAACATAAAAATTTAAAGAGAGTAATGTATGACA
>JAVQJL010103243.1:0-32168 GCA_036024295.1 Nannoperca obscura
CACACACACACACACACACACACACACACACACACACACACACACACACACACACACACACACACACACACACAACACACAACAATATATCAACAAACACAGATGAGACAAACACACAAAGCACACAGCTGACTCACATCTGATGACAACAACTTGTGTGCCAGAGTTAATTCACTCTCTCCTAAATGGCTCTGGACTGAAGTGTCACACACACACACACACACACACACACGCGCACACACACGCACACACACACACACAGTGGGAGTACACAGCGTGTATTGCAAATACAAAAATGTGGAGCTGTAAAAAGGATGGCATAATAAATCCAATGTTATTAATTATGCCTTCCAAAAGATTGAGGTATTCCATTCAAAATGAAAACTGTCAACCTCATGGAGGCATTAGAAGTGAGGAGATTACCAAAGTTATCAGGATTCAGCCAGACTATGAATGTCTATACAAAATGGCCATCATCCAATAGATGTAGAGATATTTCAGTCTGGACCAGCGGTGGATCAGGTGACCCACAGAGCACCATTGCCATCCCAAGAAACTGTTTAACCGAAAAACACCATATTTGCTCATTTCATGCCGTAGAAGAATAAATAACAGCTGTGATAGTTTTCTTTTATTCATTAAAAAGGTGAAATCTGTATCGCTACACTCCTAATAAACACACACAACCCCCATTATTATTTTCCAACAGTACGTTATCTGAAGGAGACAGTATTGCCAGACTGCCAGACAGTATAGTAACACTGTCTGGCAGGCTTGAGTTTCAATCATTGGCCTTTTCTGCTCACCTGACGTCAGCCGGGTGAAAACAAAAGGAAAATCTGACTGAACCGTCTAGATTGAAGTATCATGTTGGAGGTCAATAAATATTTTGTGTGTGTGTTGAGAAGTGGCTGACACTGTGAACTCTGTTATAATTAACATTTGACCCTGAATGTCATCTATCCCAGAATGCACTGGGCTCATGCTGACTAGCCACTTTCCCCTCATTTTACTTTCCATTTTCTTCTCTCTGTTGTAAGTTTGAATAAAATGTCCTCTGATTTTTTTCCTCTGATCTGGTCACAGTCTTTCCATTTATTTTCCTCTGCGGTTTGTTGGTACTTCATGATGTTTAAATGATCAAATAGCTGAACTGAGCTGTATTATTGATAAGTGGGGACTTTGCTTCACATCACTCAAAAGTTGGACTGATGTTGAAAAAGTTTGCATCCTCTAAAAAGCTACTTTGGCTTCCATCGATACACCAAAGCTTACAAGGTTATGAGGTTTTCACTTAAAAGTCCTGGTGGTAGTATTAGTAGGCTAATGCAATTAGCATGGGTGAGACCACTGACTGTGTTTTCCTTTGAAGCTTGTGTGAGATACAATTCCCTCTCTTGCCTTTATCACCAGTTTTTTAAAAATCCTTAAAATAACAAACAGATTAAGATTAAACCTTGAGGCCTTAGGAGACATGGCTGTTTCCCCTTATTTATTAAATAATTTTGCACCAAGCCAAATTATGCAGACTTTAATTATGAGCTCAACAATGGCTGAGAAAACAAAAACAATACTCTCTCTCTCTCTCTCTCTCACACACACACACACACACACACACTCACACACACACACACACACACACACACACACACAAGCTCTAACATTTGGCAAACACACACCAACACACACACCCACCCACACACACATACAGGGAGGCAGAGAATGTATTCTCCCTTCACTTTCTGTCTTCTCTCTCTCACACACACATCAACTAACACACAAACATGCACACACACTGTGCAGCTGCCCACAGTCGTCTGGGAAGGGACCGGCAGGTTTCCAGCCCACGAGAATTTATGTTTTCGAATGATTAGAGGCGAGGCGGACGGGACGATCTCGGAGGGAGCAGCTGCCCGCCCCACGGCTCCAAGTGGAGCAGAAAATCAGGATAATTTCATTGTGATAATCAGCCTCCCGTTATCCCCATCACTTCAAGTCATGGAGGAGGAGAGAGAGGAGCACAAGGGAGAGAAAGTGTGTGACGGAGAGAGAGAGAGAGGAAGAAATAAAAATACAAAAGAGAAAATGCGTGCTTCATGCCTGGTTGGCTGCAGAATAAATTCATGTGTGAGTGAGTGAGAGTGTCTATAGTTTCATGTTTATCTTACACTACTTGTAAGGACCTACATTCAATCCCATTGTCCTCTTCCTATATTTTTACTGCCAGTTCACCCAAATCATAACATTTAGCCATGCAGACACTGTGGCTTTGCTGTTATTTCTCCAGATTTTAAAATATCAATCACAGAGATTTCCGCTTGGATTTTTGTCATTTGAAAACTCCACACTACTCCCAGAAACATTGTCTCAGTTACTTAATCCACAGACCTTGCTGTCAACAGTTTTTTCTTTACTGGAACTGGAACTAGAAAGTACCAGTCAAAACTATTCATATTGAACTCTGTAGACTTCCAGACTAACCTAAGTAATTGCTATTTGCCTGGGATTCTAATTAATTTCTCACTGCATTCAGCAGCGTGAACAAAATTCAGTTCACCTTCATTGTACTGGTGTGAGGCACAACTTCCAGAGGTGGATCCTCAAAACATCTGTACATAAAACTGAAACTCTTTACATGACTTGATACTACTTTTAAAATATTCACAGGGACAATGCACATGTATCACATTAACACTCTAAATATGTACTTGTTAGCCAAAACTCAACTGTTTTTCAACTGTTGTCCCAAGTTGGCCAGATGTTAGATTAGAAAAAACATTTGCAGTAATAATTTTCTGTGTGTGAGAATTTGCTCCATATGTTGTGCTTATTTGTGCAGGTGTGTCTTATTGCTAAAACCAATGTTTTGTCTTTTATTGAATAAGCTGCCAAGCTTGAGGACACTAAACTGTAAAGCTCATCTATTTCCATCAACAGCTTATTTCTCACCTCAACTTAACATTTTCCACTCTCTCTTAGAAGTCAGTTGGTTGCACGGTACAGATTTCTCAGCACACAGTTCTTCATCAAAGGTGTTGTTGCTCTCAGCTGTGATTTACTGTATAAATCACCTCTACCATCTGCATCAGTGTGTGTTTGCGTGGGGGATGTTAATGAGTCCATGTTGCTCTTAGCTGTCTTCTTCTCACTCTTATTCTGTTCTTCGATTTTTTCTTTCTATCTCTCTTTCTTTGTATGCGAATCAGACCTCAGATCTGTTTTTCTTGTCGTTTTTACAGTTGGCCTGCTGCAGTGTCACTCATGTTTAGTCTGTTAGATTTTTATGTATTCCTCTCTTTCATTTTCGTTTCCTGTTCATCTTTATTGTAAGAGCCCTGATAAAATTCTCAATAGCAATAGTAAAACAACGATCAAAGTGTTCCATAAGTGATGATTTATAATAATTTCAATATTTCTCTGTTTGTTTCTCTCTCTGCACCAGCGTTGCAGTATTTGGTCACTCAACTTGCTGCGCCTCACTAATAGACTCATATTCCCATGAGTCTGTGCAACCTGCTGATCACTGCTCTCACATGACAGAGTATGTGCTGTTTGAGTGTCCATGAGTCCATTCAGTATAAGAAACTGTCTCTCATGGCAGCTGATTCACTGATACGACACAAGCCGCACAACATGTAAAACACCTACACAGAAGTGGTGTTTGTGTGTGTGTGTGTGTTTCATCTCTAGCTGTTGGGATAGTTGTCTGGCCTGTTTGGCTGAGCCTTGTTTGCTCTTCTTCTTTTTCTTCTTCTTCTTCTTCTTGAGTTTTAATAGAAGTTAGCAACTGTAGTATTATAGTATACTATAGTATGCACTACCCCCACCTTCTGCGTTAGAGTGCAGACAAGCCCTCCAGAGATCTTCTGGCATATTTTGCCTTTCTTGGTGAAACTTATTACATTCCATGACTACATGTCCTTGTTTGCTTTTCTCTTGCAGGTTTAATTGGTAGGCGACCGTCCACTTGGGCTGACTGGAAGCACCTGGGCCCAATACACCCAGTCACTCTCGGAGAGACTCTCTCCATATGCTGTGTATGGATCATTTGTGTATTTTTCCCACCATCAGCTTACACTCACTTACACCACTGACTTTACTGCCATCCATCTCATCAATTTAATTTACGTTTTTATAAATAAATCAGTTCACTTAACTGCATTTTTGGTGTCTTTCCCTTTATTTGCCGTGGCCCTCCGAGCCGCTCTTGTGCACTCTTGTCCTGGGATAGTGTTCCTATTAGCGCTCTCCAGTGGACGAGCAGTGACGGTGCTCGTCCACAGCTGATCTCGCTACATCTGCCAATTAGACTGTGTCCTATTACTCTGTTACTGACGGGCATGCAGCCTCCACGGGGGAATTTTGTTTATTTATATGTTCATTTAAAGGATCCCCATTAGTCTATATGTGGCCTTTGCCACGCGCTACTTTAATTCCAACTCACCCCATTTCTATATTCCTAAAAAGGAAACGGTACAAAAGTTGCAAATGATCAAGTCATACGTTGACATGTTTTAAATAGACTTTTTAAAGCACAACGTCAGAACTTCAGATCTGTTCATAGTCCCTGTATGGATATTATGACAGTATTATTATACACAAAAAGCCATTCCTGAGCAGACCGGCAACACTACAGAGATCGTATTAAAACTTGATTTAAAACTCCACGCCTCCACCCCCTCCCTTCCTCCTCCCCCTCCCCCCTCCTCCTCCAGAAAGCCTCTCCGCTGACCGCCGCTCCCCGTGACGCCTCGATCGGACTCGCGGCACATGGACACCGGCCGCGTGCGTCCTCACACCAGGACCGCGCTCTTTGTGAAACCGCTGCAGGGGGCTTGTTGTTCCGCGTGGCGCTGAGTGCCACTGATGGGAAACCCCGGTGCCTTTGCCGTCTCGCTGGGTGTACTGTAGTCCTCTCCAGCACGAACAGCCGACAGTAACGCGAGGCTGCAGGAACTCACAGTCGGACATCAGCATGAAGTGGGCGGTCATCCTTCTCCTCCTCTTGTCGGTGTCCTGCCCGCTGTCGCTCGCCGACATCCCCGGTAAGAAAACGGGTGTTTTTAGGTTTTTTTTCTAAATCGTTTCTGTTTAGAAAACAAGACGGGAGCATCACCATGAGGTGCAACATGCATGTCAGATAAAGATTCGCTCCCTATACATTCACTTTTGTTGTTACTTTACAGCAATTTGTTACAGCATTGGTGTTTATTACTTCCCCCTGTATCTCCTTTCATGCCTGTTATTCTTAATTTGCTCCATAAAATCAAAAGGAATAGGCTACTCCAAGAAAACATTTCCACCCTTTCTTCTCAGTGGTAGAAACTAACGCAATTCAGGATGAGGATGAAGATTTAAGAGTTCAGTGTGCTGCTCAACTTTGGTCCAAAATTTAGAGGGAGTGCAATCAAAAGAAAAAACAAAAGTAATCAGATGTTATCAGAGTTATTTCACCATGATCCACTGCATTCCTGCATCAGCCAGAAGAGATTTTAGGCGCCGTATCACGTCAATATCAGTGAGGTCAGGAACACAAACAGGAACACGGGTGTTGGATGTCAGTGTCCAGCTCTCAGCATCTCTCGCAGACAGTCCTTGAAAGCACAGACAGAGTTGATTCAATTGGGATTAAAATGCACACTAACTAATTACAGATGCTGGTTTTGCTTGTTCTTGTATTCCCCCATGACTTCATGTGATGCCAGAGGGTTAAAGGTCCACACTCTCCCTCTCCACACACATTAGCTCTTGCACTTGACATCCCCTATGTTTGACATTACAGCTGTCTCTTGTCGATATATCCCTGTCCCTCCAGAGACATCATATCGCCTCAGGCGGACTGATGTGCTGACTGTCCAGCTTCTGGGTTATGTTACCTGTGTGCCTCAGCCCTCACCTTGTACCTCACTGCAGAGCTGCATCATTCACTCATCATCCTCTTCTGTAGTCTTGTGTATCTGTCATACCTGCCTCTACACAGCTGGTGGACTGTGATTCTCCAGGAGAAGATCATGTGGCTTCTTATGGATGAAGATTAGCTTGATTTGGAAGGAAACAACTTGTTTTATACACTTTTTTGTTAGCTTTTTTTGTTCACTCATTTGAATGTACAGGTGCTGTTGCCAACCCAGTTGTAGTTTACTCTGACTTTACCTTTCCAAAAGAAGCCATAAACGTCTCCAAAGACATAAAGAAATGACAGTAGCATAGTTTTCTGTATTTATTATGACAGCTGCCTGTAAGCCAAACTGCCTCTTGGGAACATTAAAACGTCCCTGTGCTCTATTCTTCTTTATTCTTCATTCCTCCTCTTTGTTCCAGCTCCAAATGAGTTTGTGTCCTTGGCGGAGATGGAGGACGCGCTGCTGAGGAACCTTTTTCAGGGCTACCAGCGCTGGGTCAGGCCCATCCAGCACGCTAACGACACTATTAAAGTACGCTTCGGACTCAAGATCTCCCAGCTGGTTGATGTGGTGAGAGCACACCTACAATCACAAACACATATCCATTCACGTCTTGGAGGAGATTAACGGTCTTCATGTATTCCCGGCATATAACAATCTTAACCTAATCTTAACTTGTGGATCCATTACTACAAACGCATATTAAGGTTTCCTTAAAACCCTCAACTTCAAAAAAAAGTTAGTAGACTTCACCATATAAAGTCCATCACATAGACGTGTGTTCAATAATTTGAAGAAGTCCACCACATGGACGTGTGTTCAATAATTTGAACACATATGTTGAAAACATGTCAACGATAGGCACTGTAGTTTATTGGGAGTCAATCCCACATAAATAACTTGCTAGTGCCCCAAATCTGCAAGTAGTCCTCAACAAATGAACAATGTACTCCTGTTTGGTTTAGGTTTGCTAAAAACTACTGGGCTCAGTTGTTTTAGGGAACAAACACATGATTTGATTTAGTTTTTTAAAAGAGATTTGTTGACAACATCAAAAATGTAGAACATTGCTAGCTTTTTCCTTTAACTGTAAAAGTAATGTTTCGGCCTAAAGAGAGGCAAGAGCTGAAAAAAAGTATTCAAATAAGTTAACATACATGAAAATATAACAACTGAGAAGCAAAGTTAGATGTGGTTGGTTCATGCTTTATCCATTTGTTTACAGCAGAGTGGTGTTACTGTCCATGGTGCTGAAACCAAACAGGCCACTGGGTGCTTCACAGTGTGGAGCTTTCCAAGGTCCTGAAATAGACTTGGAACACTCTCGCCATATCTACAACCACACAGTCTCTCTCTGGAGTGTTCCTTTAATATTTCAGAGGCCGGCTGTGATATGTTGAGATGGTTTAGGTGTTCAAGAGGGGAACACAGAGGATGCTAATGGACGACCCACTCTTCTCGTCTTTAAATATTAATCTAAACCAGTTTAGAGTCAACTCTTCATCCTTATACGTATGCTGGGAGAAGACAATCAGTAACGAATTAAAATTAGCCCCCTCTTTGTTCTTTGTTGAGAAGAAAGATTTGGGTTGATGATCTGTTGGATTTTTATAAAGGAGCTAACCAGAGACCCATCAGCTTGGCTACACAATGTGTGTCCACCTGAGTCTCTGTGCGCTGCTGCATGGCTTTGTATTAGATTAGGATTCACTTCTGCTCCATGTGATTACCACAACATCCAACTCATTTTGACAGCTGAGGCCTGGTTTGGATACACTGAACAGCTACATCTTTGTATATTTCTGGGCCAGGTTTATTTCTCTCAAGCCTTTTGCTCTCAGTCTTCCCCTTATTTTTTAAACTTCACCTCCAGTGATGCAGAAATAAACTCGTGTTAACCACTCTCCAGCTCTATATTCCTGTCTTTCTCTGTTTACCTCTTGCTGCATTTATATTGCTTCAGCTTGGTCGACTGCACCCACCTCCGGTTTTATGTTTCTTTTTCTTGTTTGCTAAGGAAGTAGCAGAGACAGTAAAATGAGATTCTGTCTCTTTTCATGGAAAATGAAGGCAAAGGATGATTTTGTTTACTTTCAAACAAGCTTCTCATCTAGTCCTCTAATCTGATCTAACATCATGATGGAAGCACCCAGATCAGAAATGGTTTGTGCTGTAAACAAGTTACACCAGTGCAGTGCTTTTTGTTAGTAGCGTTAAACGTATTCATATGAACATAACAGATATTGTTTCGATTATCTTAAAGTGCTGATATCTGCATGTTTGTCATCTATGTTGATGTAAACAGGTCCCACAAAAATCTTGTTGTCTTAAGTTTTCTTTCTCAGCTACTTTTACTCCGACATTTACAAATCAGTGAAACTTTTACAGGATCAGCTAATACAAATGACTCGGATTAAGTTTTTGATTATCTGGTTTCCCTCCCTCCCTTTTTAATTAAATATAACTTTTTTTTGTCTGTCATCTTTGTTTGTTTTAGGATGAGAAGAACCAGCTAATGACAACTAATGTTTGGCTGTGTCAGGTGAGCAAGACGCAGTAACCGGCTGAGGCGACATGGTCACAACCAGTCTTATCGTTTGTATCCACACGCTAATAAAAAGACACAATCTAATAATTATACACATTGCAATAGTCTGTTGAGAAGGAAAATGATAATATTGATATTGATTAGCAAGTGTATATTAGAGAAATACAGATAACAATCAAAATACTGTAGTTCAAGACTAGATATTGACAAATTGCTGTTTCCATTCTGTCTGATTAATGTAAATACTTTTGATTGTATAACACAGTTTTTAGCCACTGTTTTTTTGTAAAGCATTTTTAAATAGCCTTATCTTGGCAGAACAGAATTTGACTATAAGGCATTGATCTTTTATATTTTCTTAAAATTTATTTTCTTCTATTTTAAAATGAGTTGCAATAGGGCAATATACAGAGATTATTTCCTTCTAAACAAGCCCTGTGAAAAGTTTGTTTAATTGTAGTATTTCTTTTTTTGTTTGTTTGGTTAGAAAATGAGACAGATAAGGTCTCCAAGATGCTCTGGTAAATGCGCTAAAAAAATTTCAGGGGCAGATAACCTACTAAAAGAAGTTTAATCCATTTTGATGCCTATTAATGCCAATAAAAACTCTTTATTGTATGTAGGTCTAATGATACTGCATCCTGTGTTTATGTTGACCAGGAGTGGATCGATTTTAAACTGCGATGGAATCCAGAGAAATACGGAGGAATCACTTCTATCAGAGTTCCCTCTGAAAATATCTGGCTCCCAGACATCGTCCTCTATGAGAAGTAAGACTGCGTTGATGTGCCAAGAAAATGTGAATGTTCATATAAGTTTTGTACAGACTTTATAATCTTACTAATCTAATCCAACACAGTAAAATAAAGGTTATTATACCGGTTGTTATACTGAGCTGTGATCAGAAATGCAGCTCTCATTCAGTTTGTTACTGAATACTGAATATTAGTGATAGCAATACAAATATTAAAATAAAAAATGCATATACTGACTTCCTGAACAATGCTTAAAGTGATTTATAATACAATAAAATAAAAACCACAAAAGATGCTTAAAAAATCCCAAATCAAAACAACACTCTAAAATACTCTTCTCGTTTTTTTGTCCTGATCTTTGCTCCATGTTTCTTCAGTGCTGATGGGCGTTTTGAGGGCTCCCTGATGACCAAAGCCATTGTTCGGTTCAATGGTGCCATCACCTGGACGCCACCTGCTAGCTACAAATCCGCCTGCACTATGGACGTCACCTTTTTCCCCTTTGACCGCCAGAACTGCACCATGAAGTTTGGCTCCTGGACATACGATGGCAACATGGTGGACCTGATTCTGATAGACAACCAGGTAGATCGGAAGGACTTCTTCGATAATGGGGAGTGGCAGATCCTTAATGCCACTGGTGCCAGAGGGAACAGGAAGGACGGCTTGTATTCGTACCCCTTCCTCACGTATTCCTTCATTCTGAAGAGGTTGCCGTTGTTCTACACACTCTTCCTCATCATCCCTTGTTTGGGTTTGTCCTTTCTGACTGTCCTGGTGTTTTACCTTCCCTCAGATGAAGGGGAGAAGCTGTCACTCTCTACCTCTGTCCTAGTGTCGCTCACTGTGTTCCTCCTGGTGATAGAAGAAATCATCCCCTCCTCCTCCAAGGTGATCCCGCTCATTGGAGAATACTTGCTCTTCATCATGATCTTTGTCACGCTCTCAATCATCGTCACTGTCTTTGTCATCAATGTGCACCACCGCTCCTCCACCACCTACCACCCCATGTCACCGTGGGTTCGTAACCTCTTCCTTCAGAAGCTGCCGAGGTTGCTCTGCATGCGCGGACACACTGACCGCTACCACTACCCAGAGCTGGCTCCTGAGAGCCCTGAGGTGAAGCCTCGCTCTGGGGGTCGGAGAGGAGGCCAGAAGGCAAACAGCGGGGCCCACGGACAGACGACTTCTGAGGGGAAGGAGGACGAGGCCTGGGCGACCATGTTGGACAAGGCTATCTACTCAGTGCGCTATATCAGCAGACATATCCGCAAGGAACACTTCATCCGTGAGGTGGGTTTAGCTGGATTTTATCGATCAGGAAATATTTATATAATCATTAGAATAACACTATGGGCTTAATTTTTCTATATGTTGCTGTCATACCATCTCCCATTTTTTTCTATTTCCCAGGTGGTACAAGACTGGAAGTTTGTGGCCCAGGTTTTAGACAGGATCTTCCTGTGGGCTTTCCTCACCGTTTCAGTACTGGGCACCATCCTCATCTTTACTCCAGCTCTGCAGAAGTTTTTGAAAATCCCTCCTCCAACTGGAAGTGAGGATCCACCTTCAAACTAGTAGCAACAACACTCCCCTTTTACAGGCAACTCATGATCCACCTTCAAGAATCTATAAAACATTTGTTGCCACTGAGCAAGAGGAAGCCACTACAGGTGCTTTTTTAAAGGAGAACTTTGACTATTTCATTTTTAGCTGGTTAGATCTTCTTTAGATCCACTGTGTGAAATGTTCTGTATGTCAGTATGTTTATATTTTTTATGTAGATTATAGCATTATTCAAAGTATAATGATGGTGTAATATTGTATAGATAAATAAGACAATATTAGTCATAATCGTCAAAGTCATACAATTTCAACTTCTACAAATAGTGGCTTTAAGTAGCATGCAGCTATCAGCACACTAGATTACACATGCCGGTCATTTTAGAAAGTATTAAAGCTTAAATGAAGTTAAACATGAAAAAAGGAGTAAAAACAACCAACTTCACTCAGTGTAGAATTAACCTATCACAGAAATATGATAATGATTGGCTCAATATATGTACTTAGCTGACTTCCTCTTTATTGTTTTGTTTCTTATTGACATTGCCTTTAATGTGGAGTGTCAAGCTATTACTTCAACAATATGTTCATTTTATACATAACTGTTCTTTCACAATAATAAGTGTTGGAAATGATCAAATCACATACCTGAAGCACAAAACTACTATAACTACCTTTTAGTAATATATAGTAAGAAAAATAAATTATTTCTCTCAAGGTACCAACAGCATTTGAACTACCTTACACATTCAGAGATGCAACAGCCGTTTACATGTAAAATCTTTGAAGACATTAGCATTATGTTAAGGGAACAAAGCCATTAAGTGATTGATCAGATCTCTAATTTGTGATGTTGTATCTGGACAGCTTGTAGTGTTTTTCTGTGTCCTTGTCTTTCTCACCTTTCTGAATTTGCTATATTTTGATCACTGCAGTTAGTTACATAATATGAAGTGTAATGAAAGAATTAAGACATTTCTCCTTTAAACTACACAATCCTCAGACTTACAGTAGTTGTATTGTTCAGATATACTTTATCACACTAATAAAGTTGTTTTAAATACATGATGCTTTATTTGTGATAATTAATGCCACATTTACTTCTGCTCCATTCAATTAAAATTAAAGTTTGAAGTTCATAACACAAGTTCAATTAAAAAAACAGTCCAGTCACACAGATAATAAAGGCACAAAATAAGGAAAAGTACTAAAAATATATTGATGAAATGGGTGAAGTGACAGCACCACCCAGTGGTAAACCAGAGAGATGTAGAAAACCCTTTAAAGAAACAACAAACTTTATTTATTTTTTCAAAACTACTTTGTGAAATAAATTCTTCTTCCTCCTCTCATGCATTTAAATTAAATCTCAATTCCTAAAGCACAACATGCAAGATTTGACTGATGGATATGAAATGCAAGACAGAGATTCTTAAGTTTATATCCGTTTTTTGCTTGAATCCTTTCTCCAGTGTTCAACATGTCATTAAGAACATACACAATAATTTTATTACAACACAATGACAATCATAAGGGAATAAAGACACATTTCTGCCACTTTAAAAAACACATTAATTTGCTTTGATTTAAACTTTTATTGAGTAAAATGTTGGATTACAGGTATCATTGTTGTTGCTAAAATAACTAAAACTTGTAAAAGCAAGTCTAATTGAATATTTAAAGATTTAATGTGAATATATGAAAACACACATTAAGCTGCAAAATGTACACAACTGCATCTAAACAGTATTTCTTTTTCCATTGAGGCCTTACTGGTTCACAAAAACTGCTGAATTGTTTCTGTTTTACTAATTTGTCTTGATACTTGTCTGATATTAAAGATATTCAGTTCAACTGATCATGTGACATTAAGTTTCTGTTTATTTTAACTATTCAAATTAGATTCTCATATTCTCAGGTTTCCTGTTTTTGTTTTTTATCTGTGTCCACCCGTCTGGCTGTCCAGGTGAGCTCGTGCATTGCGCAGCATCTCCATATACAGCCTGTTGTTTTCCCTGCAACACAACCAGATAAAAGAAAAATACTGAAAAAGAATAGACATTTTAAGCAGATGTGATTGATTATTTCATTTGAAGATTTCAATTTGGGCACGTTAGCAGCTCCTTAGGGCTACACGAGGGAACTGTAAAAAGGGCTTAGCAAATATGTTGAAACAATTCAGTTATTAAGTAAAGAACTTGATGGATGCTAACTGGTAAAGTGTCAAGACTATGACACTAAAACCCCTTCAATAAAACATTATATAGTCATGCTCATTAGTCATAAAATGCCTAAGAACTAGCACATGTTTTGCTGCCGATCATCTCACTCACGTAGCCACAGAGCGGTCGAACATCAGGTTACTCATGTCCATGTAGTACTGGGCATCTGCACGTATTGCTGTCCAGTACTCATTTGCCTGAGGAAGAAATATGCTTTGTCATAGAAATGCCTGTTTAATGGCTGAAAAAGTCTTGGCTTTTGCATTTACTGGCTATAAATCCTGCTCAGATTGGCTCATTCCATGTCTTCACACCATACAGAAACAAGCAGTGTTACCTGTTCCTGAATGGTGTAACCCCACTGGTTCTGAGAGTGGTATGGATCCCAGTATCCCGACTGCCTCTTCAGCCTGATGAATCGCTTTGCCTCCTCTTCCTTCATGAACGGGGCGGCAAAAACCCCTGAATGTAGTATTAAAAACAGATTAAAAAGGGATGAAAAACACTTTCAGGGTTCAAAAGAGATGAATTACGAGGGGACATAGTTTTCATTTTAAATAGTCAAGTAATTCTTTCACATTTAAAATAGCTATATAGAACTTAAAATGTATGTAGAAATGTAACAGCTGGTTGGATCACTAAGAGAAGAGATCCACATTTTTATCAGGAAAAAATATTTTTAGGAAAAGTTTTGAATTCTTGAATGGATGATAATGTTTGTAAATAATGCAAATGCAGTAACCACAAAGTAATCAGAATACATTTCTCAGTCTGAGTATTAAAGTGGATTATCACGGCCCTAAATTTAAAACATCGACACATATTAATAAAACTGAATTAAGGTTCAAAAGCATGTAGTCATTCATGAAATAGTTTGACTTACCACTCATAAGAGCAAACAAGATCACAAACCTCATGTCTATAAAAAGTTAAACACATAATGTGAGTTTCAAGTTCTAATAAGAAAAGCGATGAATAATCAACACACAGCATGCAGAAATACGCACACATGCATGAAATTAATTAAGAGTTAGCAACTATTTCCTTTTGTCACATGTAAATCTTAAAAATAAGTGAAATTTGAGATTTACCTGCTGTTGATCCGCTGAACGTCTAAGTGTCTTCAGAGCTCAGAATCTCTCGTCTGAATGTGAAAGTGAACAAGAGTTTCTTTCAGAGAATTTTATCCAGGAAAGCAGAGAGGAATGAAAGGAGTCAAACATCAGCCCAGCCACTCAAGGTAGCCACTTATCTGGGTGCCAGAGCTCTGACAGACCATCCAAACACACACACGCACACTCACACACACACTCACACACATACACACTCACACACGCACAGGCGCTTCCTCACAGGAACAAGTCAAGCTTTCAGAGTCAACATAAAGACGACGTTGTCAGGACTAATAGTCTGTCGGTAAAGAAATACACTCGATTTGAGCAAATGCACTTCTCTGTATTTTCCATTGATCATTTTTGAAGTTTAAACCATGATAGTGATGTGGTGTCATTAAAACTTATTCCAGTAAACAAATGTCAAACAAATGTGTGTACAAAGGCACATTTTACTTTTTGCAGTCATGTTTATTGATGTTACTGTTATTTTTTACTGTTTCCTGTATGTATTTGTATGCTCTTTAAATGAAAATGTATTGTTATTTACTTTTCCCAATTATTGTGTTGTTGTTGATGTTGTGAAACCTTTCTCAAACTACTCTAACTCACTGACAACATATTGTGTATTCTTCCTGTTTTACGGTTCAGAAACAGAAACATGTTGCATTTAAATAAAAATATATTTTGATTGTATGACATGTATGACATGACATGTTTTCACCAGTATCATAATTATGTGTGTTATTACTAAACAATTATTTTGTACAACAACATTTCTTCCACTGGGTGGGGTCCTAACCACATCCATGACTGGCAGACAGTTCACTGTTTCGACACCAGGCGTTTTACTCAATGTGTGACATAAATACATACGTTTTGTTGTGAGCCCAGTATGATGCAATAAATAAAAAGTGATATGAATTAAAAGGTATGTGATACATTTAATCTAAGGGGAAAATATTAACAAAATATGCATGATGTAACATTATGGGAAGGGAATTTAAAGCCCGTTTTTTGAGTCAAGGAAGGCTCGCTAGGACCTCAGAAATTTCAAAGCAGGTCCCAAGAGTATTAATTTGGGTTTCTACTTTTCAAGGTGCTGCATTAAAGCTCACATCCTTTTAAGTATGAGCAGGAGGCTTCCTGTGAACTTCTTTGTGTGATGTAACATTTACACTCTCACCCAATCACTGATGCAGCCACAGAAAATGACCAACTAAAAGCTGAAGTGAGGATAAAGATTGATGCACAGAGACAATAACTAAAAGTCCAACAGAACAACACTTAATAATTTAAACTCCTTCTATTTATGAACCTGAGCATCTCTAAGTATAATGTGCAACAGCATTTATCTGCATGTAATTGTGTGAGTCTTTCTTTGAAGATGTAAACTTTTCTTTGATCACACGTTGTTGTAGTTCACCCATATAATGCACAACTCTGTTTTATTTGTGTTTTCCCAGACTGTGTGACTCTTTGCCCTTGTGTGCACAGCTGACCTTTTCCACAGTAAACTCCTAAGTGTGTCTGAGAGGTCTGACCTTTCTCTGACATCCCATAATAAACTGAGTCTCCACCTATGCGGTGTAACAACAATGGCAAACAAATGGCTGGGAGGACAGCAGAGGAGGACCAAGATGCACTTCATCATGTGGGCGGATACACACATACTTTGTATTAGAGTGCAGAAAAAGACTCACATTAATTGTTGCTTTTGTAATTTGTCCAAACATAATTGATCCCAAATGAAAAGAATGAATGCTACACAGACACATAAACATGCACACTGACACACATACATAGAAATGCACACATACATACACACACACACACACACACACACACACACACACACACACACCTTGTGTAGCTCCGGGACCTATGTGCTCTCTGTCACAGCAAAAGCTTTGCGTCTTCCACACATCAAAGGTAGAGACTCAGACAAAACTAAAACTCATCTGACCCCATTCTATCACACACACACACACACACACACACACACACACACAGACACACACACACACACACACACACACACACACACACACACACACACACACGTGCACCCTGCTGGGAAAGGCGAATATTTCAAATATTTCATTTAGAAATAGGGAAAGGGTGGGTGAGGTGTATGTTCAACAAAACATAGCACTGAACATTTCATACAGACTTTTGTAAATTTTTAAGGAGTGTCGATTGAGACAGTGTCATTGTTGACTTGATCTGTTTTAGCTTTTTCTTTTGTGGTGGTGTTCACATACCTCCACACGTACGCAAAATAATGTTGGGGCAGAGAGCAGAAGGAAAGAAGCAATGGTAACATTCAAGTCCATTAGCAGAACACTTCTCATTTATAAAACATAGAGAATTAGCAGCTCCATCTGGTCTTTTCTGTGCTAAGCCTTTGTTCTCTGCTATTGTATATCTTCGATCAGTGGATCGGTGCATTTAAAAATGCCAAAATACAATCCCTCTCTGTCCTAATCTGGGGAGCGGTGGACTGACTGTAGGCAGAAACATGAATGGAATCTACGAGTATTATACTTTCTCTCTTACCTTTGATGTTTACACAAATATAGTTTGGCTGCCATCTGAGAGCCAAACCTCTGTGGTGCTTCTGAGAAGTGTTCTTTGCTTTGCTGTTTACCTAATAATGTCAGCTATGTGGTTAAAAAAGAATTGAAGGCTCAGATAGATTAAAATCAATCTCTGAATCTGTGATGTTTGGCTAAAAGAGAACAGAGTCCCAGAAGTAAACAATTTGCTTGTGGAAAGATTTTGCACTTTGTGTGTGTGTGTGTGTGTGTGTTGTGAATTTCTAAATAAGTTTCTCTGGTGTGTGACAGCGTATGTTGGTAAGTGTTTGCAACCCCTCCCCCGAAGGCGCAAAGACACAGGAGGAGGCAAAACACAACACAACACACAGAAATGTTTTATTTATGGTGAAACAGATTCGCAGACTTTGCGTAAACACACACACACAAACAATGTTTGCATGCTGTATGCATAACCAGATGTACATATGATGTAATGCAACAAACTTATAAATGTGATCCATCTTCAGACACTGCCAGCAACTTTTGACGTTTCGCGCTGTCAGACTTTTGTGGTTCAAAGCCTTTTCTCAGTTTTGAAATGAATTTGGCATTGTTGTCTTGTTATACATGACATTTTGTCATGCATGGCAAAACAAATCTGACACTTTTAAGCGTGAGATGCAAGATCAGATTAATCGATGTTCAGAACGAGCCTGACTTTAAGGTTAACAAACAATAAGCTGACAGTTTTCACGTTTGATATCCACATCAGCTTGAAACGTCTTTAAGCAGTGTTTGTACATGTCCTGTGGTGGGTATGTCATGTGAAGTTCTGGAAAATAATGAATAATTTTGAATTTCTTCATGTTATTTTTTCAGTTTGATAACTTTGACATCTTGTTACATGCGTATTACTGCTGGCGACACAACAGTGACGCTGGTGATTTCAGCACAATGGACAGCTCTTCCTTAAACCTCAGTAAAGTTACTGGAATGTTTTAACAAGACTTTGAGCTTTTAGTTCACAGTTAGTTCGATATGGTTTCCTTGGAACAATGAGGATACGTTTAACACCACAGCTTCCTCACTGACTAGAGGTTTTTGTCCAGCGAGAGCAAGTACGAGGATGAAGGTTGCGATCAGAGGTTTCACGGAGCCCACTGTGGCTGTCAGCCCACTTTCAGCACAGCCAGTTATGGGACTCAGCAGCACAGACAGCATAAATCTCCTCTGATGGAGCTCCAAACTTAGGAGATATAGACATGTGGGGTATGAAAAATAGCCAGAACTGATGTAATACCAGTGGCCGATGACTGCTAGACCATTTAGAGGAAGAGGGAGCGATGAGGCCAGGTGGTGGAGTTTCAGGCCTTGCCGTGACCAGCACAGAGAAAAACTGTGAGGAGTCGTGCCTTCTTTGTTTGTAACTACACATTATCAATTTTTAAAGTTGATATGGTGAATGTGTTAGTAATCAGTTGCTTATTTACACATCCAGCAGACACAGAGCAACATTAGCATTAAGTTGGAGTCCTGTCTTTGTCCACATGATGATGTCCGATATATACTCTCCTTTTGGCCTGTTTTCCTTTAAATGCTCCACTATGTTCACCAGCTAGTCACTAACTTTGACTGCCTGCTGTTTGGTGCTGAGCAGGTAGTGTACAGTGGATTTGTAGAGCTTTTGAGCTGAAAAAAGCTGCCCATTTGTGGCTGGAAACAATGCAGATGAGAGCATTGAGACTGAATGGAGACTTAAGCATTGTTATTATAAAAATATTGATACAATTTTAAAATGCCAGTGTAAAACTTTGAATCACATAAAGTAGACAACTTCTGCACTACACTGCTTTATTTCATTTGAAACTTGCAAGCATGCTGTTCTTCTGAACAAACCCTCATTTGTGATGTCACAGCAGCTGTTTTCCATCACTGACATACAAAGTGCTACATCCAAGAACTTAAAAAAACTAAACTCTAAAAATGCTAATACAAAATCTGTATTGAAAGTGATCAATGGATTATCAATGAAAGATAAACTGCAGATACACCTAAACAAAATTGGGAGGAGGCCCACAGGTTACAGTATAGGCTCCACTGCATCCCAATGTGAGTAGAGCCACACACACACACACACACCATGCACTTACTTTATAAGACAATTAAGAATCGTAAAAAAAACTATTTACCAAAAACATGAACACTTTCTGCCTTTAAATATCACATCAAAAGTAAGCTAGGCTATATGCAGTTAGAAGGAAATTAAAAACAAGCATGATACTTTAAATACATTCACAAGCGAACACTTTGCCACTGAAGCGTCTCTATCAGATGTTACAGAAACTTTACTAGTTATTGTCATCACTTCGCCTGTGAAGTTTTATGCAGGCACGTTTGTATGGAGCCAGAACAGTGACAGCAGGATTTGGCATCGAAAAGAAAATTTGGCATCGAAAAGAAACCTTGAACTTGATTTTTCTAATTTTTTTATTTATGACAGTTTGACTCCCAAATTATGTCTGTTTCTCTCTGTCGCCTCTTGTTCTCGTTCAACCATGGATGTAACCTGGCGTTAGCTAGCTCTCATGTGTTAGCAAAGGTTAGCGCTCGTTCCAGCGGACCGCTGCCAGACTAGCGCGCAGCCCGGTTCTGTGTGAGCAAACAGCGGCAGAGACGCACACACGCCGTTCAAGAGTTCCCGGTGAACTCGTGGAGGACGTCGCTGTAGGCTTGCGGTGATGCCGGAGGCCTCTGGGTGGACGAGAGGAAGGCTGGTTCTGAACAGAGAAGAGTGACGTTCTCTCATTAGTATGCAAATTATACACCAATCAGGCTCTCCTTGCCCCTCCTCTCAAGCGTCCACGCCAAAACAGTGACAGAGAGTTGAAACAGAAAAACTGACATTGTAAAAAAAAACGGGTGTTGTAAAAAAAAACTGACATCGTAAAACAAAAACTGAAAGCGTAAAAGGAAAAAAATATAAAGTTCAAGTTTTCTTTTCGATGCCAATTTTTAATTAAAAAAAAAAAAAATTATGCCAAATCCTGCTGTGACTGTTCTGGCTCTATACATTTGTGGCTGACTCCAGCACGGACGCGCGTCCGCGTGCAGGGCTGTGCTCCGCGTGTGGGAATTTGTTTCTGAAGCAGCGTGAACGCGCCAATCTGAACTCCACACTCATTCTGGTCTGTCTGGTCTTTTTAAAAACATTTATCTCACACTCCCTGTCTTTCTCCAGCCTCATGTTCACACCGCCGTCAAGCCGGAGCAGATTCTAGCCGACACCGAGAGCCCGCTGCCCCCCTGAGCGGTGCCAAGATGCGGTGCCACAAGTTTTGGGGACCGTATTCAATTGGATTTTATATTTGTGCGGCCATGCTATTCAAAGGTAGGTCTCGGGAAAAGTCGGTCTTGAGGTCTGCGCTAAATTAAGTGTTTTCCCCGTTTTTTTTAAAGGCACTTCTTTTAGTGAGGACAGGTCGTTTAGATACATGTTGAAAAGACTGAGAAATTGAGATTGGGCGATTTTGACATTGGATAATCTAGACTTGAGTTTATATTGGTCATTATCAGTTATTGCTAAAGGGACTAATGACCTTCGGTGTGTCCTTTTTAGATGTATTTTTCTACAAATAGACAACTTGCATTAGAAACTTTTGAAGGTAAAGGCAAGATTTAAACCTTAATTTCATTGAAGGCAATATACAGCTTTGATTTGCTCACATTAGGGTAAACAAAAGAGACTTTTTAATATTTTATTGTAAGTTCTGAAGCCCACAGGAGAGCTGCTGAAGGACTGAATCAATGTAATTTGTTTAGTAGAGTCACCAAATACTGAATAACACTGTCTGCTGAATGTTTGAATGACAAATGTCAATTAATTCTTAAAAAATCCACCTTTTTCTGCACCCTGAATGTACTTCAGTTTGCTCCCTTTACAAAGTATGTTTATGTATATTTATGTAAGATTTATTACACTAAGAGTTATTTTTAAACACTGTGCACATGTCTGCATGCATTTATGTATGTGTACGATAAGAGTGTGCGCTTTAATCTTTGCTCATTTGTGTGAAATGAGATGTGCATGCATGTCTCTAATTCTCTCCTAAGCCCCATCCCATCATCATCATCATCATCATCATCATCATCATCTGCAACATCTGGGTTGTTTACTTACTAGTTTGTGACCGAGCGGCTTTGCTGAAGATATACCTTCAAACCCTCTATGTATGCATGTGTGTGTGTGCATACAGTATGTGCGTGTGTCCACCATCAAACATCAAACCTACCACCTTCACTGTCCTCACATCTCCATACTGATACTGTCGGTGTTCAGGGGGGGGGGGGAATAACTTTAATGACTGAAACAAAGACTGAAGGGAAAGGTAAAGAGGATAGATTACATGCTAACCCATGACAGGAGACTTCCGCTTTCTTAAATGGACAGTGTTGCTCTCATGGTGCAACACTGTTGGTGTTCAGTATGTGTCCTGTCTGCTGTTAAAGTTGTGAAGGCACTGCAAAAGAGACATATAAAGCCAAACAAGCCATGCAATTTAGCAGTCTCAAAATCAAAGGGTTTTTCTTGTGTCTTTCTCTTAAACAAATCACCAGAAATTACACAAATGCCAACTAGGGGAGAAAGTGTCTTTACAAGAAAGTCTTTTAAAGTTAACTTTCTTTTAAGGAAAATACTGCAGAAGCAATGGAAACAATAGCGCTAGACAGATAAATAAATAGATCGATAGTGGGGGGTAAAGATTGCCACCCATGCCCGTTTCAGATACACATTCACTGTACCATTGATAAGCAGCCTTAGTCTGTCAGTGGAAACACAAGACAATAGCCAAATCAGGCGAGATAGGATCATTTCGACTCCTTGAAATAGAAGCATGATTTTGGATCAACTGCTGCTCCACGCAGCTGTGTAGGCAGATGATGGAGTGAATGAGACTTCCGTACTCAGTCTTGTTAAAGTGTCTGTAATTGCAGATAAATTGTGACTGAGCAGGTTTTCTCCTCAGGCAGTGGACATTTTTTGCTTTGGTTATGTAAATATAAAAGACTCAACAGCCCCATATTCAGGTGCACCAATACAGTTAAGTTGCCTGGCACAGATGCTGCAATAATATCTGCTTGACTTCAATGCAACGCCTCATCTCTCTCAATGTATTCCTCCATCTCTTTCATTTAGTCTCTTTCTCTCTTGCAGACAGTTTGCCTGCCTCTTACTTTTTCAACGCTCAGCAGTACTTACCACTTTGCCAGTTGCTATGCTCCTTTAATCATGAAGTTTGTGTAAAATTGACTTTTTATGCCCTTGTTCAGCACTTCAGTCATGTGTTAAGGTGGTGGTAGTGCTGCTGTTCATTTACTGACAACGCTAACATGGTCGACAGGTTGTTCTGCCTTTGAGTTACCTCAAAAGCGAAAACTGTGGAATTGTAAATGAACGCCCTGAACTAACATACATAACACTTTCTGTTAACCATGAAGCTTTCTTTCTTTCTTTTTAGCTCTAGAAAGATATCGAAGGAGTGCTGGATTGTGTTCAACACGGCGTAGAAGTATGGATGTGGTAGCCAAACACTCAGTGTTGCAACACAGTGAAGGTTTTAGCTCCTGGATTAGGATTAAATATCAAGTGGTTTTAGGGCTCTGAGCCCTCGACCATAGATTTTAAATCTTTCCTATATGAATCCGTCCATCCAAAACTCTATTAACACACAACACCTTACGTTCTGCTCTCTGCTCGCCACTCTAGATTGTCACACGATGCTGGAAGTTTTGTGTTAATGGGTGAGTTCTTGGCTCGTCAGTTGCTTTGAGCATCACAACGTGGTAATGCGCATGTGTACAAGCACATGGAAACCCAATTATGGGGAATGCAAAAATAGACACAAAGAAGTGAAAAACTTTACTAGTCAGCTACAGAAGGCGTATAGAGTTGAAACTGCTTTCGTTAAATGGATCTATTCAGAATTACTTTACCTGTCTCTTTTCACTCCCCTTTTCCCCTCATCATTACTGATTTTATACATTACTTCTTGTCAATGACATGCTGCCCTTTTCCAGTCTTTTTTGTCTATTTTAGTGGTTGCAGGTTTCAGAGGCGCCTGATTTAAACCCTTTTTAAAATGTTTATATTAGGACCCACTAGGTCTTAAGACAAAGCAGCACATCATTCACATAACAAATAATGAAAAGCTTTAATTAAATAATTAAAAAACATGTCTGATATATCAAAACTGTCGTGTTTTAACTGACTGGTAGCTGACACCAGAACTGATGTAAGTGCAATAATTGATACGAACAAACGGACACTCGTGTCATGTTTTTACTATTCGTCTCCTTCACCTTTGCACCTCCTGTTATCAACTCTCATCATTTCTTGGACTCTCTTTCCCTCTCCATCTTTCCTCGTCTCTCTGTCTGGGTTTTTGAACAGGTTAGGCAATAAGCCAGCCACCTGGGTGAAGATGTAGGTTTAAAGGTGCCGAACATCTGGACACTTCACTGCTGACCTCCCCTACCAAATGATTGATAGCTAAATAATTAGGTTCTAGACCATTGCCAATGTAGAAGTGACCTTAATTTAAATCAATGCACACATGGTTAGTTTTAGAGGCAGAACTGTGTGTAAGATACACACACGTGTGAATGCATACACACACAAATTCATACACAGCAATAGAGGAGCCACTTGTTTCTCAAAAGCACAAGTACAAGACAGTGCACTTTTTTTTACACACATGCATGCATGCAGACATGGACTCATACTTTGCTGCAGCCCATGAGAAATTGTAGTGTCTGAGTGTCATTATTTTTTCACCTTGGGGTGCATTTCTTACAGACAGTTAAATGACAGTGTCCAAGGTCTTGGCCATAATGTAAAGGAGAGATAGATGGCCTGGTGGACACCCATTTACAGGTTTGATAAAGGAAGTGTCAGAATATATATTTGGCAGGGACTTGTTGGCACACTATTGTGAGGTCGTCCAATATATTCTAGAGTGACTGCTGCATGAGTACCATCTGCATCAAACGTGCTTGATTGTCACTCTGGCCAGTGACTTTTCGGCAGTGTCAGTGTGTAATGTACCTGAGTTTAACTGCTGCTATTTTAATTTTAGCAAAAAGAAATCCCTAATGTAATGAGGACAAAATGTATGTATTTTAATGTAGTTTTCATGAGTCATGATTGCAAAGAAAAAGCATGTCGTAATGCCCTATCCCAAGTTCAGAACTCTTGTTCAAGTGTGTATTGTTCCAGCTTCAATGTGTTATATTGAGCAGATGTAAAATAGTTTCATACAAACACTTTTTGCTACCTCCACATCACCACTGTATTGTGTACATGCAGTGCTATTTTTTATTTTTTTATTTTCAGTTTCTCACATGCACACTCACACATACACTAACAAAATCGTATTTGCATCAGAATGACTGTAGATGTGTAGCATTTGTCATGGTGTCGACTGTCCAGGACCTCAGGGAATGGCGGTCTGTCAATGGTTTCTTTGTGCAGCCCTATCCCCCCTCCAGGTTCCTAACTCTGGTCCCTCTGTTCCAGAGCATTCTGGGATAAGAGCCCTGTTATGTTCCAGAGCGGATAATAGACTTAGCTCTTTACATCCATTTTTGAGATTTAGCAAGCAAGTTTACCACAGCATGAAATAAGATTACTCTAAATAATGAGGGGTTTGTTTCAGAAAAGTGCACATTTATTAGGGACAAGCTGCAAAAGAAAGAACTTGCTGTCAGCATGTAAATTAATGTTGAGCTAAACTGAAGTGAAATGAAGTGAATGGCATTTCTTTATTAAAGCCTTTTACTTCTATACGTATCATTCGTCACTAGCTCTGTAGTGTTCTCGCTGTTTATTCATCAGGATTCATGTTACATCATTGGGAACCTCAGGGGCCCCAGCTATGCTAGAGGCCCCGTAATAACCTTGTCCACAGAGTCTGTCTGGCAAGCAAGATCATTGGTGTGAAAAACTGTGGCTTAAGCCAGTTACATTTCGGCTGTAGAAAAAAATTGACATCTGTAATGTCACCCATAGAATTTCTTAAAGGATGTTTTGAAACCTGGAGTAAGCAACAACCACTATAGCCATGATAGGCTGAGACACCTGTCATTCAAGTAAACACACCTATCTTAAAGGCCCAATATCTTCACAAAATATTAAATATGTTTTCCTGGACACTGTTTCCTTTCTAAGTGGAAGTGGTGGGATTGTAACACAAAGAAGGAAGTTATTACTAAAATGTCTTTAATACTTGATTTGTCCTAAAACTGCTGAAACTTCAAACATGCATTTTGGACGGAAAGAGGAATGTTGATTTTGTCCTTTATCTCGCATGTTGGAGTTGCACTATCACTTCATGGCTACTATGTACAGTAGTGATTATCTAATGTTGAGTGTTGTGTTATTGTAAGACAGACTAGAAAAAGTGTGAACCTATCCTTTAAAGAACCTCCACTTAGCATCAAGAAGTGAGTTTTCAATATATGCACACCAAGCAGGCGTTGAACATCAAAATTGGCATTGATTCATTTTCTATTATCTAATTGTTTCAGACATTTTTGATCAGTTATTTTACTAAGGCCTGTATCTCTTAGGCCTGTTTGGAAAATAATTTCTGGATTTCCCAAAAGCATAATAGTGATCAAATGCTGTCTTACATGATAATAGATTACCTGAAAAATATGGTAAATTATGTTGGCAGAAAGAGACTAAGGAACAAAGCCATGATCATTCCTCTGCATGCCTTCATCCTACCACCTGAAAGTGTGTGTGTGTGTGTGTGGGACAGTGGTTCAGCCTGGATGGGTTTAGCCGGGCTCATTGGGGCACTAAAACACCCTGATATAAGAGGTGGTCATTTTGTGCTCTGCCTAAAATAGCATTCCTGGTTTTTGTTGTCGTTTGGGTGTGTGTCTGTGAGATATGTGTGTGTGTGTGTGTGTGTGTGTGTGTGTGTGTGTGAGAGAGAGAGAGATAGAGAGAGAGAGAATGGGTCCCTCAGGCCATCTGTGTTTGGATAGCCTGTGTCTGATGAGTGTGTTTGGAAGCCTCATCTGAACGCATTGACCCAGTAAAAAATATTCAGATGGGACAGAATCGCCTAGCTGAATTTCTCGGTATATGTTAATGTGTGTGTGTGTGTGTGTGTGTGTGAGTATGTGACAGAGAGGGAGAGAGAGCGAGAGAGAATAATAATGTGCTTGAGTTTATTTGTATGGTTTTCATATTTTCAGATGCCACCCCGGTTAAAAACTTATATTTTTCACACCATCTTAAAGGGCTTTCTACTAAAATTCCACCATTTGTTTGCAGATGATGTTAACTAACTGCTGACAGCACTGATCATGAACATGCTTTTCCACCTTTCTGTTTATTTCCCCAGAATGTAATTGTTTTCTAGAATGCGATCATTCCTCACAAATAACAAGGAAACAAGACTGAACAGGCATGTATGGAGAGGGGGATCAAAAGAGGGGATATCACAGGATTTGGAATGGCTTGTAAAGGGATAAATCCACTGATAGAGGAAGAGAGGTGCAGTCAAAATAGAGAAGAATGAAACAGCAGAATAGGAAAGGGTGGGGGTGTTGCAAAGATTGTAGTGGCTTTCACATGAGAAGGACATGGTGTGAAGAATGGAGATTCGAAGTGAAAGGTTTGAGAGGGAGGGAGGATGGGAAGAATATGCTTCAGATTTTATTATTATTATTTACATTTGCATATGACTTATGAGCACAGATCCGAGTTCAAAGATTAGTATAAACCTCACTGTCTTCCTCAGTGTGCTAAGTTTGCTCTGTTGACAACTGAAGCATTGAAAACGTCAAGGTCCACTTACTACAAGTTGCTTTTATCCTTTGATGAAGAGGATATCCTGTGACATAGTTTCTTTTCAACAAAGAGGCTCAATGATGGTACACGACAGTCTTGAACACAGTAGCAGTCTTCTTTTACATTACATTACATTTAGGCATTTAGCGGTCGCTTTTATCCAAAGCGACTTCCAAACTCTGGGGTCCCCAGACGTGGGGTGTGACCCTGGGGTTAAGAGACTCATGCTCTACCGACTGAGCTAGCCGGCTACCAGCTTCTTTTCTTCTTCCCTTCTTTCACATTTGTACATAGCTGCAATGTGTCTGAAATTTGATTCTTACCTTTCGCACACTCTGGAATTATTTCCTTTTAGCTGATGCTAAGCAAGATTATCCTTTATTTTTATTCTAACAGCTTGATGGCTGGCCCTGATGCTGTCAATTCTTAATATGTTCCTTCCTATCCTATCCAACATAGTGGGTCCTGTTGCAGAAACACCCACTACGTTATTTATGTCCTTACTATTTGAATTGATCCAAAGCTTTACATCAGGGGCTGGAGCCTCTCCCAGTATAGGCTGATTTGAAAGGCAGGGGAAAACATTCTTGGACAGGTTGTCTCACCACCACAGGCATCTTTAAGCATTATGCATAAAGATGTAGAGACCAAATTTAGATCTCTTTGTGTCTCACATTTTTCATTTCCTCTGGATTCTCTTTGACAATAATCGTCAAGATTGCTCTCACATCCAATATTCTTCTAATAAATGTTGATGTCGAGGAAACACGTACTAACTGAAAATTGGCTTGTCTCACCGTACACTTTGTGAATAATGTGAAATGTATTAATATTTTGTGGGGTTCTGCCGAGCTGATGCCCTCTGAGTCCCTTGAGTGCAAAGGGGCAGTCTGGCGCTGCTTATTAAACTAGATCTAATTCTATATACAGACATCCTGGAGCTCAGGGGCAAGCTCATTGTGCTAGATCAGTGAGTTTATGCCCACATTAGTGTACACACTGTTGAACACAAACACACACAGAACAATGTTAAAAACTTGTTACCTGTTCCTGTGAGACATTTATTTGAAATCTGAAGATAGAATGAGCACAGAGGAGACAAAGAAAGGCAACAGTGAATTCTAAATATGTGTTTGTGTGTGTGTGTGTGTGTGTCTAAATCCCAAGTCTTATTGTGACCTTGAAATTATAAGGCTCTTTCTGAAATCGGAGCTTTTTACTTTGACAGCCTAGATAGCAAAACTGAATTCTTAATCCTGCTCATTTTCTACTTTAAATTATAGAGTTCCCTTTTGTACAACATAACAAAAGCCAATTATATTGAAAAAGTTCAGGGGAAGAATGATGAAAAAAGAGGAAAGTCTACATCTTCTACTTCTCAGTGACTTGAGAGAGAGAAAAAAGGGAAAAACAGCACTTGGTGGTAACTATTAATTGGAGAAATGCTTTGATCAGCGATCAATGAAGTTGGTTCAGCCATCAGCTGTTTCATTCATGCTTCACATCACTGGCTCATTCTCAGCGGTGTCACCACCATCTGACTAGTAACCTCCAATCATATTCATATGGGTGAACAGCTTGGCCATTAAAATCTCACTCTTCTCACTGTTACTCTGCTGATACGCATTTTTCAGCAAATCCAACTCCATAACCATTTAATAGCACATTTGTGACCTTTCAGGAGGGGACAGGAACACACACTTCCCTGAACTCAAAATGTTCTCTTGACTCTCTGTGCTTCTTATAAATAGCACCTGTAAAGGGTTTAATGTATGAGCTGTACTGATGTATTATAAATAATGAACACTCAAGCTCTTTACTGGTTTAGTAATAAGTGATCATTTGGAGTCCACTAATCATAGACCTGAACAAGACACACTGGTGATCCCTGGCATGTAATGACCACCATAGCGTTGGACATGCTACTACTCCATCAGTCTGAGTTTAACACACACAATGTACATACCTACATACTTATCGGATGTAAGTCTCTTTCTGTTTGTGAGAATGACACACATACACTGAAAAGTAAAACCAACAACAGTAAAGTGACATCCAATGAAGACTGAAGATAGTGATTCAGTTTACTGTCAATAAGGTCACCAGGTCAAAGGTTAAACGCATCATTGAAATGCTTTTTCTTTATCATGTTTTTCATTGGCAGTCCTATTTATGTGTCACATATTGTAAGTTTTGGTCGTTCAAGGTCTCACCTACCACATTATGTACATAATTAAATATTATGCATTTAAACAGAAGAGCATCAATAAGAATAATGACACTGTGCTATGTTATTGGCCTAAATCCACCTGAAACTATAAAATATATATTTGATTTAAAGATAACATTAGAATAGAATAAATAAGGCTTTTAAGAGCCATCTTTACAATTGACTTTCCGCTCTGAGGAACACCTCTCCAGAGGGTTTTCTATCATTCTCTTTAAGGTAAAGGAAAAAAAAGTGAAGAACAGGGAGATAAACAAAGAGGGTGATGAACAAACCACATCCTCCATCTACCTCGCTCCCTCCACCCCTCCACTCTGATACCCTCCCTCTGCTGGAGTTTGTTTGATGAGGCCCCTCGCTGTGTTTGAAAAATGATGTCTTCTTGCCAGCTTCTCATATCAGCTTCATTAGTAAGATGGTTAAAAAAAATCCTAACAACTAATGGATGTATCCCTTCATCCCCAGTGTACGCTGCACACGTTTGTGAATTCACGTTGGCACAGTGGTTTATTTGATTTGATTTTTTAATTCCTTCCAAACAGTTTTATGAGACAAGCAGCAACGGAGACTGAGCTTTCAATTCTTCTTCACTGACTTTATTAGTTTAGTTATGTTTGTTTGGAGCTCAGTTCAGAATTCACAGTAATAAAACACAGGAGAGACACAGGAGGGAGCTTGGCAGGCTGGCAGCTGTAGATTAGAGGCTGCTGTTAAATTTGAGTGCACGTGTGTATGCAAATCATGTTGTGCATAGATGGACAGATTTATGACTATGTTGATGTGTATTGATTTATTCAGACTGTGCTTTTGTCTTTGCAGAAGCCATTAGCGCAACAGTCATTAAAACACTTGCCTGAGTGTCCATTTAAACATGTTTACAGACAGACAACAATGTGTCTTTATCCATGTGAATGTGTTTGTGTGCCTGAAGGGAAGCCATAGATCCAGCTTTCACATAAGGTACTGGGAGTTGGGTAGGCTCGCGCATGGACGGAGAGGATGTGGTCTGATGTATTCATCAGCCTGTGTGGCTCCTCAGCAGCAGTGAAAGAGATTCTGCTGCGCTGAGCAGCTTCTCTGTGCTTCTTGTCTCTGACCTCAGGCTCAGTCCTGCAATAACGCTCCTCATTACAGCCATAATGGGCCAATCAACAGTGTGCTGGGCTAAAGGCACGCTCCTGTAGTCTTCACAGTTATACAGGGCTGTGTGGAGCTCGCTCAGCATCCCCTCCTCCATCTTTTTCTCTCTCTTTTTTTTACTTCTTCCCTTCCCTCCACTGTTTCCCAGTGGATAATCCACTGTATGTTTATATGAGTGAGTCATTATACTGTCTGTGCACGTTGGAGCACATTTTATATCAATGACAGGTAGTGTATGTACTGCATGATAGAGACTGAATTATTGTTTCATGTTTGTTATGCATGCCTGTTATGAACTATATTTGTATATGTTTATCTATCACAGTATGTGGGCATGGAGGGTTTTTGAAACAATATGTGAGTGAGTGAATCAATCAATCTGTGTGCTGTTCACTTGCTGAAGTGTGTGTACTCCTGCGACATATGTATGCCGTAGACCAATTTATGTGGTTTTCGAATTTTCAGATCTGTCATTTAAGAAAATTCTCCAACCTTTGGATGGTGTGAAAAGATACATTGTCATTGAGCTCAAAAGAAGGCAATATTTCTACAGGGATGGTGTGCACAGATAAATAAACAAGACTATGTGCACACATGCAGTATGTAAGATATAACACCTTCTTACGGAGAGGTCTACAAAAAGAAATGGAGCCCACACAGGATCAAGTCATTGTGGATGGTGTCATTATATAGATCCGCTCGCTCTAGTTGGACATTTTAATGGTCTTTGCTTTAACACTGCGGCGCCCAATCATTAAAAGAGATATGTGTCACATATGTTGGAAAGAAAATCTTATTAGGGCCTCTTTTGCCTGCAGTGCACATTATCAGGATCCCAAACCACTGAGCTAACGAGCCTGTGAGGTTTGAATATGAGATTACCACAAATGTCTTGTTAATATGAAAGGTTTTTTTTTACATGAAGGTTTTTCCCTGTTGCACTCGTCTGTTTTTAAAAAGCACTATAGTGAAATCAGCCGCTCCAATATCACTAACAATGTGGTCTGATCGTGAATGTGTGTGTGTGTGTGTGTGTGTGTGTGTGTGTAGGTCTTTGTGTGCCACTGTCTCCCTTAATTTTGGGACAAAGGAATGGTGGTAAATGTGTGTGGAAGGTTAGGTAGAGAGAATCAATAATGGTGATGAGAGTCGGGCCAACAAACGCATCATTTTAATCACCCTGGACCACCAACTCAGCCCTGGCACACTGTGTGTGTATTTTGGATGTGTGTGTGTGTGTGTGTTACATTCTGCTGATGTATACGCAGATATCAGCACGTGTGTAATTATAAATTATTCATCCTTCAAACCTTCAGCTCAATGACAGACCTCCCTCTTATACATTGTTCATACAAAAGGCAAGTTTGTAGGATGTACAGTACATGGCAACGTGTTTGAAGCTCCACCAGGTAAATTATAATCTGGCTGCAGGCTGCTGCCAGCGAAGGAAGGGTAAAAGGTCAGGAACGCCATTAAAGCTACTTTCTGGATTAGAATTCCGCCTCAGTACACAAGAATATGTTCCAAAGTCAAATTTGCAGGAAAGGGATAGACCAAGCCAAAACACTGATAGTTTTTTTTAATCCTGTCTGGGAACAACATTAAACCAGCACTAGATTTATGGTTTATAATGCACCAAAATTGACTGCACCCCCTATAAGTGTCTATAAATCGAGGAGTGACCTTTAGAAACTCTTTGCAGTGACTGAAGACATGTACCTTCAACTCTGAAATATGTTGATGGTTATGTATAACAAAATACCCTCAAACAAAATACCCTCAAAGACCTTTGAGTTGTGATTGTTTTGTCCCTCTTAATTCTTTTGTTTCCTCCAGGATCCATGCAGGGAGAACACCAGAGGAGGCTGTACAAGGAGCTGCTGGCTAACTACAACCGACTGGAGAGACCTGTGGTCAATGACTCGGCCGCCATCCTGGTGGAGCTGGGTCTCACGCTGTTGCAGATCATAGACGTAGTGAGGGAGACAGAATTCACTTGTATTCTTTACGTGTGTGTGACATGGTGTTTAGTTTGGGCAGAGCAGAATCAGAATCAGAATCAGAATCAGAATACTTTACTGATCCCAGAAGGGAACTTACTTTTTGATACAGTTACACTCCTCAATAAAATTATTGAAAAAAGAATAATAAACAGTAAAATATAGAGGTTGTAGAGGGTGTAGAGGTGTAGAGGGTGTAGAATGTAGAGGGTCCGAATATGTTTGGACCAGGGGCCGGAGCTGCTCCAGGACGAGTCTTTCCAGGGCCTTCATGATGTGGGAGGTCAGTGCCACAG
>JAVQJL010103245.1:0-13901 GCA_036024295.1 Nannoperca obscura
CGCCAGTTGCGAGTCTCATCGTCTCCTAGTTTTGTGATTTCCTGTACTGAGTTCCTTTTTTGAGAATAAACTCTCGTTGCACTAATTCTGTCGGCGTCTCTGCATTTTGGGATCCAGGCACACCTACATTATGACATTCAAGGGAAATGCTATGTTATTAGTCATGACAGTGGGGGTTATTCTGGAACAAATTCAGGTTTCTTGTTTAGGGTGCTTTTCTTGTTGCTGAGCTGCTAAAAATAAAATACATTGTATGTTTATTGTAATGAAGGTATATGTCACTCTCTCATGAATCTTTTATGTGTTTTTAATAACTTTTAGGTTAGGTCTACACAGACAGTACTTCTTAGTATGATCCTTGTGTATGGTATTTTTATGGGATTTGCTTACAATAATAAAGAGATAAAATAATGCCTTATGTCTTATACATTTACAAGACCTCATTTACAGTTGCAAGAAAAAGTTTGTGAACCCTTTGGAATTTCCTAGATTTCTGCATAAAGTGGTCTTAAAATGTGTTCTGATCTTCATCTAAGTCACAACAATAGACAAACACAGTCTGCTTAAACTAATACCACACAAACAATTATATGTTCTCATGTTTTTATTGAACACACCATGTAAACATTCACATTGCAAAGGGTTCACATACTTGTTCTTGCAACTGTACCTAACCAAATGCTGTAGTTGGTCAACACTATCTATCTGCTATCTCTGTCATTACAGTGGTCCTAATGGCCCATTGTGACTTCTGTGAGTGGAGAAACTGGTATCTATATACTGGATGTGTTCATGTATGGTTCTTGTAGTGGTTGATGCACTGTCCAATAAATACAATATTTTTACTACCTGTTTGAAGAACAGCATGTGTTGTAAATGTAGCAAAAGCCTGAACTAGCCTAACAGAGCTCCACTGTTTTTCAAAAACAATTAACGAGTCTACCTGCTAGCCACTCTGTGATGCTTACACCAACTCTCTAACATGCTCACAATGACAAGGTTAACATGCAGATGTTTGTGTGTAATGTTTACCTTGTTCACCACCTTAGTTTACTGTGTTATTATGTTAACACAAATAACATTTTACTAGATGAAAATTCAGGGGCTCACTAAAGATATAACAAATTATCCTGACATGAATGTTAGGATTTTCATGACAATCCACCCCCATAGCCTCACATTTTCCATAGATGGATTTTTACAAATCTGCACCGAAGGCATGCCAAGGTGGTTTCCTTGGCAACAGGCTCTCATATTTGCAGTGGCATCAAGGATGCAGTAACATTTCTTTAGTATCAGTGCAAACTGATAGGGGTCATCCAGCCAAAGCCAGATGTATGTGATTTCTACCATCCTTAACACTGCTGAATACCTTCCACATACCTCCACTACATCTTTTTGCTGAGCATTTATAGTTATTTTATATACGGCAAAAATGTATATCTATTATAATATTTCATATAGGTCGGTTTTGTTGAATACATGACTCAAACATGAGGATTGGTGTATTCAGTAAACACTTTATCTACGTAAGAGTGCAGTGTGCAATACAAGCCACGCTGCATGAGTGATGCCTTGTTGAGCTACACATGAATGGACCGTGAAAGCACAGTATTTATTTTTAGCTCCTCACCCTCAAGCAACATACAGGGGGAGAAAAAAATACCCAGAATGCACTCTGTCCCAGCATAGCATAGCAGCAATGTGGTGTGGCAGCCAAACAAAGCGGAAGCCATTGGGATCCAAACACTGTGGAGGCTGGAAGTGACATCTGAGAAAAAAGCTGGCATCCCACACAATGCTGCTGCTACTGCCGGTGAACACAGATAGCGGTGATGCCCTCATATAGAGGCTTTGGCTTTTGGTGACATTTCACTCAGCCATTGGTGGAGTTGGAGTTTGTTTGCTGTGGTGCAGCTCATGGGTAGAAGAAACCCACATTCATTCAGTTTGTACAAGATGTGAAAAGTGTATTGTGTCCAATGTGAAATAAAGCAGATAATAGCGACATACCTTTCTTTTAATTTTACCAAACACACACATAAATAACTGTAACTGAGATCAAAGCCAATGTGTGAGCACTGAAGGCGAACCAGCAATCATCCATGTACTGCTGAAGAGAAAGGCTGCACAGTATTTTTCAAAGATAGATTTTCAAATGTACCAATAAGCAACAATGAGGACATGCCATGGTGGATTTTATTGCAATTTTAAGAGCTTCACGAGCGTCTTTGTAGGTTTGAGCTTTTTACCAACAAATAAAAAGGTACTTAACACACATTTTGAATGCAGGGCCTTTACAGTTGTTGATTTATGGATGTATTTTTCCTACCCTGGTTCCTATTCATTTCTGTAAGGTATGATAATGTATCTTAAAGAAATTAATAGAAATGAACAGATCCCTGCAACTGTAGAAAACATGAGAACATTAAATTGACTGACAAACATGGTCCATGCTAGCGTCCAGTGACCAAGGTGTTAGCTTACTCTTTTGGACTATTAAGCTAGCAACTCGTGTTAGCATGCAGCCATAAGAGAGAAAGAACATTGCAAGTAAACACCCAAACAAATGTTTGAAAACAGCATGAGACATGCTGTGACATCTTGACATATTTCTTTGCTGATGAAACAGGTGTTTCTGTAGTTAACACACTTTCTTTGTTCAGTCAATTTAAGCTGCCAGATAGTGGGTGTATAGAACAACAAATTAAATACTCTCATGAACCTTCTACAGTTTGATTCACTGTGCTGTGCTGCTCTGTCTGTGACTGAGTAGCAAACAGATTTTGTTAGATCCTGTTGTGTCTGTTTCCTGCTGTGTTTCCTGTTTTATTTTGAAATTCTTCCTGTCTGGTCTGTCCAGTTCTTGTCCTCATGTCTCTCATTTCCCACGCCTGCTCTCTTTTGCTCACCTGCCCCTGATTCCGTGGTTTGCCTCTTCCCTATATACACACACACACACACACACACACACACACACACAAACACACACACACACACACACACACTGGTCCCCTTTCTTTATTCTCTTTTCAGTTCATTCTGTCACAAGAGTATTGGGCATTAGATTCAGGCGTATTGGAGGAGTTTCAATTGTTTCTTTAACACAAAAAGGCTTACATGAGGGCACAGGTAGGCAGCCAGGCAGAAAGACAGACAAACAGGTAAGTCCAGGTCAGACAATGGAAGTGCTGGAAACATACACCCGAAAAATAGGAACAAAACACGACACAACAGGATGAACTGACAAGAACAAAGAAAGGGAACTGGTATAAATAGTGTCAAACGAGGGAATCGGGGGCATGTGAGAAAAAGACAGTGGGAAATGAGACATGAGGGTAAGTACCGAACAGACCAGACAGAAAGGATTAAAAAAAAATAAAAATAAAAATAAAAAATGCAGCAGGAAACACAGACCCATAACAACGGGATGTAACACTTTTACTCTAAACATCTAAACAAAGCTGTCAGCATGTAGGATCTGAAGGTGCTATCTGAAAAATCACCTGAAACTACCCAAAGAAATCCAAAAGAAATTCCTAGAGCTGCACAGTCAGGTGCACATACGAAGAAAGAGTCGAGATCACCCCAGGGGTGTCTAGAGTTTGCATGAGTGAGAATTCAAATAATCTAGGAAGCCAAAAAAAGCACTTCACTGTGCTGCAACATCTGGGGGTCTGTAGCCATCTCTCTTCTTCACAACAGACATTGTTCATGCCACTTTTACACTGACACTGGAAATGGTGTACCGTGCACAAAACCATGTGGGAAACACACATAAGGCCCATCTCAAATTTACCAGCTGTCACAAAGTAGAAGCATGCTATTTGCAATTTTCAGATGCAAGACAATAAAGCTAAATAAAAGATGAAATAAAAGGTTTGCTAAAACCCAACAGACTGCTTGCTAAATACGTCCCTCAAAAAGTGATTGTTCAATTATAGCTTAGCAGCATGGCAAGTCTGTTTTTGGATTTCTCCACGTGTGTACAGGGCTGTAGTAAAGTCCTTTACACACCAAAAGCACCACACCAACATAAGCGGTATGAAATTGCAAATAATTACGAGGCAAATTTTCACATACCTGACAGTTCACATCCATTTTGTGAATAAATAAAATAGTAAAAATAAAAAATGCTTACGTAAGGTTACGTAAAAATAAATCCTGTTTAAGACTAACACGTCCGCTGTGTATAGTGTTTCCACAATGTGAGTTAGCCATGCTAATCTAGGTTATAGTTTAACATTAGAAGCTCTGTCCTTCTCTTCTGGGAGAAGCTTACACTTTAGCAACTAGTGCAGCCAACATTACCCAACATTAACGTTTGTAAAAGTCCTCATCCTAAAGCGTTTTCTCTAATGCTGAAAGTAAAAACATACGATTTGAAAATTGTATATAAGCTAAGCAGCCAAACATAGCCCTGTCTCACAGTTTTCATTCTGAGGCATGAGATTTACAAGATTCTCATTTTAAAATGAGTCAGCAGGAAACATTTATGTCACCCAAATAATGGCTAACATCAGCCCAATTAGCTAGCTGGCTAGAAATGAGAAACCTGCCTTTGTCTACCTCTGTCTGTCAAAAATTACAACACCTTTTGAGTGGTAAAACTACCACTGTTATCACTGTAAACAGCTTATGTGTTGGGTGAGAATGGAAAGCTTGACAGGTTCAGTAACAGAGGGATGGGCCTTATGGCAAACTTTCACTTTCTAAATTCAACAATGCCTCCATCACTAAATGAAGAACAATGCTTTGTTTGGAACCTCATACAGTCCTCCTTAGGAATGTGTTAGTATACTCCAATATTTCACTGCTTACATGGCACTTTGAAAGACAGATTCATCATACTGTGTTACTTTAGGAGTCCAAGAGGATGATTAGACCTAGACACTTCACTTTTTTTTGTAAAGGTGGGTCCTCAGGCAGATCTCAGCAGTCAGAGTAATAAAACAGCATGAAACCCAAGCCTCCCTGCATTATTGATATGCAGCCTGGGTATAGACATAGTCCTTTAATGTTTGAGCTTCTGAAAAGATGTTTGCTTCTTACCTGCATACAAAGGACTGTTTATTTAAATTCTATTGTGGGTAAAGTAAACTTCTGTGTGTACATTCTGCTCGCCATAAGGCTCATTTAAGTATAAATAAATCAATAAATCAATATATCCCCCCACAGATACAGCTGTACTAAAATAATTCATGTTTTTAACCTCAGACTAGTGGGCTCAAGGGCGTTGCAACCTCCAAAGAACACCAGAAAAAGGACTGAGAGGCATGGGAAGAGGGGGGAGGTATTAAGAAAGGAGAAACAAATCAATCTGAAACAGCTGATCAGGGTAAGACTAGATAATGGTCTGATAGCAGCTGTGAAGGGGGATCCTAGTCCCGGCTCATTTATCTAGACACACACTGTTGGTAAGGCAGTCTACCGCCCACACAGTGTTTGACATTAGAGAGGCATTCTGGGGCTTGCCATGATACTGTGAGATCAGCACTGCAGTACATGCTGAGCCCTCTTACCAGCCTCCTTTCACATTCCTCTGTACACTGCAACTCGCCATTAGGCAAGCACTGCACAGAATCGTTATTAGAAAGAAAGAGAACCAGAGTGGGAGAGCTAGAATAAGGGAAACATATGGGGACCAATTAAAAAACAGGCTGGAATATGCTTTTGAACATTTTTCCTTTGATACATACAATACTGACTCATACTTAACCTGTACTACAAGGAGTGTCACTTTTTTCCCTAGCAGTTGCTGGCAGATTTGTAAGATTTGGACTTTTTTCTAAAATATAGCAATAACAATGGGTCTTACTGATTTTAAATTCAGACGTTTATCTCAAAATTTACTGAAATTAGGTGTTAAAACCAAAGGTCTGGAGAGACTGGATTTTGTGCTACATGGTCCAAGAACACAGAACACTAGAGTCCAGTCCTAGCAGGACTGTAACTGTGAAGCCGCATGAAAAACTAACTAGCAGCATTTTTGATGAAGATATTGACACTGACAGCGTTGAGTCAGCAAAAGGAGGTGCTTGAAAAATGTAACAATGTTTTGTGATGTTTTTTCAGGCATGCCCACCTCTGCTGCTATTGAGAAAACTGTGGCGGTTTTCAAAACCGCCTACTATACTATCATAACGTACTGATTTGGCCAAAATGTAGCATGTAGCATGCAAACAAAAGCAAAGCCTGCAGTTTGCCAGAAATACCCGGATGTCCTAGTGATTCTGAGAACTAGAACGGTCACCATTGTTTTTTGGCGGGGGGTTTTTTGCGTTATTTACACGGTCACCAATGGCAGATAGCAACACTACCGCATCAGTGGTTGACAGAAAGGAATATAAATAGAAGTACCACTTATAATATTTTTTCTAATTTAATCACGTGCAAGCAGAAATTGTGACGAGGCTACAGTTACTTTTCGTTCAGTTGTTGTTTACTTGTGTTTTTCTTAACCAGTTACGCCTGGCCTAGCACACAGCAAAATAAATCAATATCACAGTTTCATACTGCTAATTTGCTCATGCTAAGAGTGAAGACAGGCTGTCTAAGTCCTGTTCAGGCCTTTCTGCCACAGTACTTCCAAACTGACATTCCACTGACATGACAAGCGACTGTTGCCAGGAAACATTGTACACACCTGGCTAAAATACCTAAAGCAAAATAATTATCTCAAAGCAATGTTAGATGTTAGTTACCTTAACATTTCTTGCTATAACATATGTTTCTTTGATAGTTGACTTTTCCAATGGCAACAGCTACTGCAACTATAAGCTAGGTGTTTACAAGAGTTACACTGTTTAATTAAAGGAACAGTTAGACCTTGTAGAAAATATGCTTGGCACTCTTTCTTGCCAAGATTTAGATGAGAAGATTGATACCACTCTCATATCTATTTGTTAAATACTGTATGAAGCTACAATCAGCAGTCAATTAGCTTAATTTAGCTTAGCTTAGCTAAGCTCAGCGTGAAGACGGAAGCAGCAAGGAACAGCTAGCCTGGATCTGCCTAAAAGTAAAAAAAAAACTTCCTGCACATGTAACACGTAAAGCTCAGTAATTAACACACTGTATCTTGGTTGTGTAATTCCTACAAGAACTGAAGTGCAAAACCAACAAGTTGTGGTTTTACAGAACATGGCTAGCTGTTTCCACCTGCTTTAGTCTTCATGATAAACTAATCTAATCGCCTGCTGGCTCTAACTTCTTATTTAACATACATACATGAGAGTGGTATCAATGTTCTCATCTAACTCTCTGCAAGAAAACCAATAAGCTCAGAATGTCAAACTATTCCTTTAAAAACTATAAAAAACTAGAAAGATGTGATGCATACTTTTTTCTTAATGCAGAGCTACATTATCTTGCCTTAAGTAGACTGGCTTTGCTAATTTCCATGTATTTGAAGTGCAACCTGTGAAGGTGTAGGCTACTGCAGTATGTATGAAGATAAAAATTAGACTTAGTACAAAATGACTTGAACACTTGTACACTAATGCACGTGAGACTTTATAGACCATCATGAGAGCCCCCCTCCCTCCTCCCATCACCTCCATTTCAGAGAGACAGACTCCCTCTCAAATGTGGTAACACATTGATGGTGACTCATGTTGTGGTAACAGCACCTTAGCAGCCAAAGGGGACTTACCACATTGTTTATGTTACCCACCCCTGCCTTCTCCCTATGCCCTCGCCAAACACACACACACACACACACACACCCAGCAGGTCATGTATCCTGCATTTGCTCTGAGCAGAGCATAATCGCATCACTGTGTTAAAAAACCTGATAATTGCAGTGACTAGATTTAGAGCAGCAGCAAAACTGGTGATAATTATTGTAGCAAACACAGACAGAATCTCAGCCATGAAGCCTAATCAGAATCAAGGTCAGTATGATAAACATCGTCTTGGTTTATACGTTGTGTGGCTGTAAAGAAGAGAGAGAAGCCTAGACAGTGACAAAAGGGAAAATTAGTAGCATACATTTTCAAAAACATAACCTTCAAGCCATAAACCTGTCTTAACTCTCTTTCCAGCAGGGGGATTAAGAGGTTAGGGCAACATTAGTGGCTGTAGATAAAGATGGAGGCTATTAGGAGCAGCAGGAGTGGTGGGGCATGAATTTTGAAATAGAACCATCTTCATTTGGCAGATATTCAAACCCTGTTACACCAGTTCTCTAGCTGCCTCCCTCTGGGCCGCAGATACCCTGCATGTCCTCTGATGCATGATCTGGGCCGTTGGGCCCACACTGAGAAGACGCTGACTTTTTATCCTGACCGAAACAGGAAAATGGTGCCTTCAAGTATTCTATAATAGACCCTATTACTGAGTCAGGAAACAATCAGAAATAGTGCTTGTCGCACATTCAGTTGCTTCATGGTGAAGTAATAACAAAATGGGCCCTTTGATATAAGTAATTGTTTGGCAGCTGACGTTTTAAAATAGAAATCAAGCAGAATAAAATGGAAAAGGTTATCAACAAGCATTAATTGATGCATTTGCCAGAAGTTGTGTAATCAATCCTATGGTGGCATTGCAATTCAGATGCCATGATAAAGCATCTCTGGCACCAGAACATTAAGTATTTACCTTTGTTGGCTTGTTCAGTGATCGATATTTAACAATATTTTAGTACAGTCTGACAATCCCACTCGTCACCACATCATATGATGAGTGACAGTAAACATGGCCTGTGCTCCATCTTAAACCCCTGAGTTGCCTGTCAGGGTGCTAGATGGCCACACTAACTGCACCAAGATCCTTCCAAAGCTAACTCTCAAGTTAGAAAATGTTTCTTTTTTAAGACACCCCCACTAATGTGAGTAAAGGCAGATCTCGCACAACTTCTCCTCAAAACAAGCATCCATATGTTATGTATAGCATGCACAGTCAGTGTATTTGCTATGCGTATATTCTGTATAGGGATCATTCGTCACATGGACCATTACGGACCCCCGTGGACAATCGGATGCAGAAAGTATGAAGCAGGCTTTATCTGCCACCTGCCTGCTCGCATGTTTGCATGTGCGTCATCATGCACATGCACGATATAAACAAAACAGTGGCCCACTAGTAAAATCATTACTCCATAGCGATGCAATGAATAGCAATGATAAACTTCCACAGGGTTTCTTTAATTTATAGCACAAATGCTTTTACTTTTGGTAAAAATCAGGAAAAGGATACTGTTGTCGCTACACACATTGAGCTTTCAGATTTACTTCTTAACAATGGTCCTCTTTGTTTAACTCAAAAATGTCGGCCCATTCAGGCAGTAGACTCACAGCTGCACCTCTTCCTCTGCACCACCCTGCTCCAATCCAGAGCAAGACACTCAAGTGGATCCTCACTCAAGTCCTTTTCTTTTTGGGATGTCGCCAACGGCATGTGGCATACATGCAGCCAGTGCAACTCGAAGATACCAAGAGCCTTCTGTAAGACACAGTCAGGCCATGTGGGGTGTCAAGCAATCTGTGCTTCTGCCTGAGCTCTAATCTTTTAAGAGTTTAGAGAACTTCCGATTTGTATCGCAGTCATCTGTCAGCCTCTTAAAATAAATGACAAATGTGTCTCCAAATTCGTGCCAAACCTATCACATATCTACTATTGTGCTATTACTGGGATTACTTTCTTTTAGCCTTTACTTGTCCATAGATATAGCAGTTTGTGTCCTGTAGACACAGAACGTTTGGTCAGATCCACTGCATTGAGCCTTAAGGAAACAGCCTCTAACTACTTTACAGTTAAAGGTTAGTTTTAGGGTATACACAAAATTGCTACAGACATATAATCCTTTAAAAAACACAATTTAAAAAACAAAATGCCAGTTCATACCTGCATCTAATATTATCTAGTTATGGTGCCTTTGATTCTCGAAGAGGCTGAAGGACCTAATTCAGTCTAAAAGCCCCCTGATTTCTGATTTCTCAGTTTTCCCTCTAACTGTGTCTGAAGCTTTGTGGTCACAGCATGAGGAACTTACTGCCCTGCTGCTTTCTTGATGTCATTTGAACTAGATCACCGAAGCAACAGACCAATACACATTTGGCTGTCAGTGGAACAATCCATGGGAGATTATTTTTAGACCGTGGGCACGCATCTGTCGAGACTTTCCTGGATTCAGGACTAAGATAATACAACAAATGAATGCTCCAATAGTTGTGTTTGGAAATGTTGTAGTTAGTGCCAAACAAATGTTAATGCATGTTTTATGCATTAACCTTTGTTAATATATATATATATATATATATATATTGTGTTGATAGCGCTGATCAGATTGACCAACTAAATTATTTAACACACGTCTCAACAGAGAGGTGGAGCTCACTTGGAGAGTGATACAAAAGCATGATAGAGACATATACTGTATATTTTCACCATCTTAATTGATCTGGTACTGTCCCATTTCAGTCTCAATGAAATATGAAACAAGAATTTTAATATGTAAGAGGGCAATCAGTAATATCTTCCCAACATCTTAATATAATTAAAATATGTAAATTACTTTAATAATAGTCGGACTCTCCAGTAGCCCAAGATATTAAATCCATGTGACTGTTGCTAATATATGTGCAAACAGCAGAAATGACCCATTTCGTGACAGACCACAATAGCATTAAAGACATCTGCATGTTTACTTGTGGCATGCTTAATGTAACATAATAGTAACTAAACAAAAAAGTCAACACCGACTTATTAATGTCTTTTACACATTAATTTGGTCTATTTTAAAGTTTGCTAACTTTAGCAAGCATTAGCCACCATAAGCTACAGGTCATACCAGACAATGTAAGACTGTAGAAGCAAAACCTCTGAAAGCAAGGAAAAGAGTAAGAGAGTGTGTTTTTGCTCATTTATTCAACAATTCATTAGTAAGATGAAGATGTTGTTATTTCTTTAAAATGTATATATTCTCCCTTTTAGTATAGCACAGTACAACACAATGTGTGAATGACTTTTAAATGAGATAAAAATGTTCATTAAATTACTAAAGCACCAAGTAAAAGCAGGATGACTTGAGAAAGTAAACATCTCTAATTATTTAACATAGGATGGCACATCGTTAAGTTGAACATTTGCTTAGTTGTGCAGTGGATGTATTTTTCTATAATATTACTGTATCACTTATTTGAGTTGCTACTTCTGAAAAGTGTATTTATTTTGTATTTTTTGTAAGTGAGTGGCAAAGTTATATGTGGAGGGCAGTGCTTCCTCTGCACTCACCACAACAACAAAGCGCTGACACAAACTTTGGCAAGTGGGCAAGCCTTCCACTTTGTTGGGCTATGATTTAACGCAGTTCATCATTCAGCCTTATTTTTTAGTCTGGGCACGCACAGACAGGCGGATTGATTTCTCCCACTGGGTTTGAGTTTGCCAACTTGCTGCCATTTCTTCAGATTGTATACTGAAGCAATTATGAAGATGATACTAAGTTTGCTCTTATCATGTGGCGCAGCAGTACATTTCTCTATAGCAGTAACCTGTTGTTATTATAATTACACAGAATATTTGAAATATAGGCATTACCTGACTGGGAAGGCCTCCGAATTTAATATGTGTATGTTGTCTCTAAGGTTCAAGTTCTGAGTTTGTACACTTTAGTTTCTTATTCTATGGTCTCTACCATAGATTCCTTCCTTCACCCAGAGCGTGTTTGTAATCACGTACTTCGTGCTACATCAGCAGGTGCTACATACTGCGTACTAGATTAATGATGAAGCTGCTTCCAGCAGACTGAAGAACTTAACCAATACGTCTTCTCTGCATCACAACTGTATCGATCCCATTACCGGTCACAGCTACCATTTAATGAAAATAGTTAGTCAACGCAACCTCTTTAACAAAATTTTATATTTTTCAGTATAATTTTAAGGCAAATTATAAATATTTTTCAACATTATGTGAATTGATGTGTTTTCCTCTTAACTGTCCCTGACCATCCTGGGTCCTGAGTAGCTTCTGTTTTATGTCCACTCTCCATCATTCCTAATTATTTTATTACAGCCTGAAGAGACGCAATGCATTTTGGGGCAGTTGAGTACATCCAGCAAGCTCACATTGCATGCTCAGAAATTCTTGCTAATCTGGTAAAAATCCGGTTATTTTTTCGCGTAAAAAAAATCCACATACAATGCAGATGGAACGCACTACATACTGAATTTTATGTCATACTTAGCATAAGTAGTATGTTAGTATGTGATTTGATTTCGAACACAGCCCCAGTGTCCTATAAAAGGTGGGTGTCATTTTGTTATCATCCAAATCCATCCTGTTGTTTCTCACAGTTCATTATGTATACTTATGTTCTCCACATTATCATACTGTTTGTCTTCACCTGCTATGGAAATAGGTATATTGGCACTTTTAACCTTGTTTTTAACAGCTAAACACTGCTAAAGTTACGATAAACTAAGCTAATTCTCCTATCTGGCTTTGTATTCATTTCATTTATGTACGAGCTTATATCTCCATGGACATTCTGTCTTATCATTTTTTATTTATTTAATTCATTATGCCATTGTTCACATTGCGTTGTTGAATATTTTATTACTTGGCCTCTTAAGTGCTATTCTACTGTTGGAGTGGAGCTGGAGCAGGCGGTGCTATGGTACATGTTGTGCTTTATTATTTGTCCCTGTCACAATAAACGGAGATTAAGTAACCAGTGGTTCTGGTTACACTGAAGCTTGAAACATTGAAGGCTACTTATTAGCCTCCTTTTGCCTGATTTTCACAGACTGACTACCAAAGGACCTTGAAGGGACTATCCTACAAGATATAAATTAACATCAGTCAAATGAAGTAATTAGGTTGATGGGGTCTTACTGAGTGTATGGGATAAATGTAAAGCCTGGAACATAACTCAAATGTTCAGGGACATTTAAGACGTATTAGAAATCTGAACCCCAGATACATTAACATTTTGTGAACATCCAGACACTGTGGAGGCCACTTGTGCTGTTCACCTTCCTAAACATCACTTTATTATGTACAGTAACATATAATTTGTGGGTTTGTACATAATTCTTTTCACATTTAAATCAACTTTATGTATGGATGTCTAGGAGATAATGACTGTAATATGAAACTGCATCTATCAGTAAACGCTGTCAAGTATAATGCATATCTATGGTTTATGTTTGCATTAAGCCCTTTCTTTATGGACCTTCTCGACATTTCTTCTCCGCATTTGAAATTGAATTGGCACCTTACCTCCATCCCTTTCCTCCCTTGTTTGTACAAAACCACATGCCAACAAATCAACAAATTACACCAAGAACATAAATCAGTGGTACATGCTGGCAGTGCCACACACCTTTTTGCGCTACCATGGACAAGAGCCAAGGCAAAGGCCTGTGTGTTCAGTAGTAACACCACCACGTTTAACCTTTGGAATTATGCATTCACCAGCACTGGAGCAACAATGGGGAGACATTCTCCAGTCAGTAGGGCTTAAGCATCTGGTTTAAGGCTTTGTGGCTTCCCTCTGGTTCTACACCAATACTCATCTGCCCCGCACAATGGGGGAAGAAGCCCTGCTGTAATTGGGTAATAGGTTTGGTTTGATCAAGTTAAGTCTAAATTAAAATAGAGGATGATGCCTCAAGCATAGTGTGTGTGTATGTATGTGTGTGTGTGTGTGTGTGCATATACATGAGCACATAAACACACACTGGAGGAATGGATGGGGGAGGTAACCATTATGGCTTTGGTGTGTGGCCTAGTTGTACATGAGAAGGATGGATGGAGGGTCGAAAGGACACATTCAGTAGGCTAGATAGATAGATAGATAGATAGATAGATAGATAGATAGATAGATAGATAGATAGATAGATAGATAGATAGATAGATAGATAGATAGATAGATAGATAGATAGATAGATAGA